>JAOEGS010022982.1:0-49498 GCA_025447755.1 Corythornis vintsioides
TAGGTAGATATTATAATATTATTATATTATACATAATTGGGAAATATCTGGAAGAGAAGGGAATCTAGGAAGGATCAGTAGCAAATCTCTTTCTACTTTGAACTGAACCAAATTTGCAGTTTTATAAACTCACCCTTTGTTCTCCTTGTGTGTTATACACAGAAGCTTTCATATAGCTGCCCTGATCAGCTGACCACACTATTTATTCTAATATGGACAAGCTTAAGTCCATATTAACTGCATATTAAGTCTGAAAGGAGAGATGACAGGGAATGCTTTCTTAGAGGCACCCTGATCTTTAGGGCACTTCATGGGTAAATCCATTCTGTAGATCCCTTCTCTTCTATAGTTTTATAAGGCTTCTCAGTGTTGCTTCAGAAGGGCATCTTGACCCTTACCCAAGAAACACATATCAGAGACTGACCATATATTTTAAATTAAGCACAAGCTAACAGGTTTACTGGATATGTGTATTCATGGCTTTTGACCAGCTGCTTTTGTTTACTGGTTAGCAATAATATAACTCAGTTAGGCTGCAACTACTCCATCCTAAGAAGAGGTGTTTATATTTTAAGTTTGTGTGTAGCCTACACAATTGTCATGGATCCTATGCCAGATGGAAGAAGTGTTCAGATAAGCCATTATGTAATTTTTCTGTGCTCCATCATGCACTTCTCCAGTCATTTCATTGCCCTGACAAGATCTGAGAGTTCCGTTTGCTGCTGTGTTTTCCTAAGGCCTCATGGTATCATACACCATGATGCAGTCCACTAAAGGCTCTGCTTGACACAGATGGGTTCCTACATCACTGCTCAAACTGCATTGGATACACAACTTTTTCTCTGGTTATTGTTTATCTGAAAAACTTTACACTCCTAATTCACAAGCCTGCAGCAAACAGCCTGACTGCTTGGACACTTCCAACAGTGGATATTTGAACTCCCATTGCTTTTGAGTAGTAACTTAGGTTACAGCATCAGAGAAAAATGAAAGACCACTTCTCATATTGACAGTGGTCATGACTGTTCTGTGGACTGAACAGTAGCAGAATCTCCCCACACTCTTCCATGGAACTTTACCTTTATTACTGGGATATGATACAATGGCAAAGGTTTTTCTAATATTGTTTTTCAAGACACCATCCTCTCTTGTGCTCAGGAACTCAACATCCTTGATCACAGAATATATACCTGAGAAACTGTAAGGAAAATACACCGAGGCAGGTCTCTCATCCTTCTTGGGTCTTTTGTCCTTTGCATGTCCTGAAAGGACTCTACTTGCTGTAACTAGAAAATGTCCAAAGCTATTAACTTGTAACCTCGCAAAACTGTAGCATGTCAGTATCTACATCTGGTCAGCCAGTAGGTCTAGCTCCAATTACTAGAGGCTCACAGATTTTGTGCTATCATCTTCTTTCTACCTTTTATTCTAAGAAAACAAAACAAAACCCTTAACTAACAAACAGTATTTCCCCTACACATGTACACAGAGTCTTCTAGTGGCTAATAAAATACACTCTTCTGGACTCTGTGCTGTGAGAATGTTATTTCAGCTGATAAGTGTTAGCAAGAAGCCAATACAATGAAGTACGAAGTCAGTGTGGGAGCTCCATTGGCATAGGTCTTTATTTAGAACAATAGACACTGTAAGATGATATATGCAATCTTTTCCAGCAGGAGTGAAGAGGCAATAGATTGAACGCATCAAAAGCTGTCTCAAATCCTTCTCCTTCTATCCAAGTTTTACCTCTTTGTGTGTTTGTATGGTCAAACAAAACTCCATTTTCGCTACATTCTTCCCACACACACACCTTTGTACACTTTACTTGCCATTCTAATTATCTTTCTATTACTACTTTAAGGGGCAAATAGTGATGCCTATCCTATAGCTGCTGAGAGCTCTTCTGCCTGCAACCATGTATGGGTTTGCTTACAATGTTAGGCAGGAAAGGCTAGAGAGAGGACAGCTGCTCGCCTGGGCTGTGGGGGAGTGAGCATGAGCCTCTTCCCACTACAGTCTGTGCCTGTGCCACTAGCCCTTCTGGAGGCCAGAAAGCTGCCACTTCTCATCCACAGAACAGTAAAAATAATGTTCTTTGGGTAAGGGTAATTATGGAATAAATACATAGATTATTATAGGACCCTAAAGATAATTCAACATTTGGGTGTTCCTGTACAGTTTCTATGTCCTTATGCTCAGCACTAGTGATGTCCCTGTCATTTCCCAGTTCCCTGCTTTGGGAATGGGCTAGGATGATTCAACACAGACAAAAACACACCTGAAAGAGCGCCAGGTCCCCCATAGTCTTTCAGAAGTCACCAGGACCTAGTGGCTAGGGCTGAAACGAGAGAGCTTGGTGATCCAGTGGATGACATTCGGTGCTTTTTTTGCTTCCATTTCCTCATCTGACACTGATCCCTTTTGCAAAGCACTTGGGAGTCTGAGAAGTGTTATACAGGAGTTAAGTATTATTTCTTATTAGGTGGAATACTGAAAGAAAATATGAGTTCTTGGAATTGCTTTAATAACACAGCTGAAAGAAATCCTTTTGCCAGGGAGCTATGTTCTTCCTACACCCGTGTGTATGTAAACACTTAGACCATCATGCTCATCTGCTGGTTTCAAAACCCCTAGGAGGGTCCACCTCACAGGAAGGGTACAGTCTGCCTAGGATCACTCCATTTCCAATGTAAAACCCTTGATCCATGCCATGTGAAAAGGTTGTGCTTGTTCATAAATGAGGGCCTTTCTGAGACATCTGGGCTTGCACCAGGGTACAGGGGAATAGCCCTTTCATTAAGCTTGGTGGGGGGGAGACCCTGAAAACCCCCTGCTACCTGCACAAGGCAGAACTGAGTCCGGCAGCTTCAAGCTGCTGATCATAGGATTTGTGTGCATTTAGGGCAGGCCTATATGTTTAACTTTAGCGTTATGCACATGGAAAATAGTGGTCAATAAATCATAATTGCCTTCGTCCCACTAACATTGGCATTTCTTGTTTTTCAAAAGACTCCCAAGGCCACTGAAATAATGTAATTATGACAATTGTGACGTGGTAGAGAAGGAACAAAAGAGAACAAGACCAGTTTATTCTGCAGAAGAAAATGCTAGTGTAGTTTAATCCAACAGCTCACAGGAGGGGGGCTCAGGGTTGTCCATAGACCCTCCCATATGTGAGCAAAGTCACTTACAGCCTTGTTTCTTGCCCTATAGCAAAGACAAGAGGAATAATGGGGAGTTAAAAGAACTCTTTGCAGCAGACATTGGAGGGAAAAGGAGAGCGCAGGGAAACAGCACTCATCAATCATTTTTACACAGGCCCATGGTGCATGAGAGGAAGCATGATTAGAGGGATAAGGGCATCCTGGTCCCGACCATCAAACAAACATCTAGCTAGTGAGAGGGATGCTGTTTAGCTAGGACATCTGGGATAAGTGCTGCTGGACCATTTATGATTAATCAGGAAGATCAAGTCTCTAATGTTGAAGTCCTAATGCTTTCGCTCATTTTTCCTGCCCAGCCCAGTCATGCCTCCATTCATCAGGAAAGGTTTTTATGCTCACACTCTACTGAAGAAGGCTGCCCCAAGAAACAAAGCAAAAATAAATAATCAATATAAAACAATTATACCTTGTTGACAATACCCAAACACCTAAGACTAACCCTTAGAAAGGTTCTGGGTTGAAAAAGCCAACCTACTGTAGCATTGCAAAAGGAAAGAAAATGCTCTGAGAGGCAAACCAAGTCTTTCTACCTCCTTCTGATACACGCAGTTCCTCAGCTATGCTGGTGAGCTGGGCAGGCAGAGAGGGTCATTGAAAATTGGAACCTGTAGTCAGATTGAGGAGAGTCTGTGCACAATTGAGAATCCATAGCTTTTTCAGCTGCAAACATTATTCAGCTCTTATGTGGGCAAACAGGGACATTTCCCAAGGAAAATACTGGATGTTTGCCATAAGCTACATTCCTGATGAAACCACACTTGCTCGGAAGGATATGTGATCTACTTATTTTCATTTGGCTATAAGGAATTCAATTCACTGGACAGGATATAACATCTGTCACACATCAAAATAAGCATTGTTCATTTTTGTGAAACAACACTTAATGGCTACTTGCTCTTGCTTTGAATCTTCCAGATGAGAACATGCAAGGACAATCATGGCACTTCATTTCCACTGGTTTGTGGAGGCATGGTATACAAAGTGGGCCTTGATGTATTGACACATTGATGACCCTACCTAATTATGCATATGTGTACAATTACATAATCACAGAATCACAGAATCACATCATGTTAGGGGTTGGAAGGGACCTCAAAAGATCACTTAGTCCAACTGCCCTATTAAGTAACAAAGGAATGCATACAGGCAGGTTTTGAACATCTATTGTCAACTATTGTCAACAAACTGAAATCAAAGTCCGTTTTGAAAAAAAAAAAAAAATCAGTGGTCTTACACAGAATAAAACAGAGAATAGATGTGCAGCTATATTCAGATTACTGTCTGGAAGACAGAGAAGAAAGCTGTGATTGAACCAGGCTTCTGTTTTGGCCTGATGCTGCTGTTGACTCCCTCTCACCTTCAGCAACTCCTCTGGCTCAGTTTCTCCAGCTGTGAAAGTCAAGCACCATAATGTTTATGTAAAGGTCTGCTAATGAGAGGTATTGGCTGTGTCCTTGCAAAGGCTAATTAACTGGTGGTGAAGCACAGCCCAGAAGAAGGTGTTACTGTTCACTGTAACAGTGCATCTGATGATTGGTGCAATGGGTAAAAGAGATGGTAGCATAACCTGGGTGCATTACAGAGGCAATTATGATGGCTGAATTTACAGCCTGGGCAAGTACAATTTTGGGAGGAAGCAGTCAGGGGTGGTGGGAACCATGGAGCATGGTGTGTTTTGCTCTGCATTTTCAGCTTGCTTTTCCCCTTGTACTTAATCTGATTTTCTAGTAAGTGATAGTCTATTGATCCAAATTCACCTCTGATTATGTCCAAACATCCTGAGAGACATTCACCCACACATACACCCAACAAATAACAACAAAGGAGCTGCTGAAAAGGGTACATATTTCTTAGACTGTACATGTGAGTAGAAAGATAAAAAATGCACTCTAAAGTGTGGCTCCTTATAATTTAAAGACTTTGGCCTTTAACTAGATACCATATTGTGTTGAGATCTCTCTTCCAATGAGATAATTTTTTGTCACTTTTAAGCAGAATACAGTGAATATGACAGAGCCTGGCAAGTTTTTCCACCTTAATTCAAGGAAGCACATCAGTTTCATGAACATCCAGGTTGTACACTACTGGGGGAAAGGGATGGGTACACAGGCACATGTGTGTGTGCATGCATGTGGACATCTCCACACATGTGCACTTGGTTATGAAGCCAGTGATGGGTAAATTTGCAACATAGATGTAAAAAGGAATGACTTTATATTCTGTAATCCATAAAAGCCTTCTTTATCATAACTACATCTTGTGTGAGCCCTTTTTCCTTCCTTCAGGGAGATTATAGCATTTGACATAAACCCAGACCAGGCATGGGACAAGTACAGAGTTTGCCAGCAGCTCCCACCTCTCCAGCATCCATCTGACACAGTTCTCTCCTTGCTCCTCTTCCTTTTCCACTGCAGGCAAGAGAAAGACTTCCTCAGACTAATGGCAAAAGGCTGCATTTGCAACACTTACCTTTCACAGTAAATAGCCAACATTCACACCATTCACTACAAGTCACCATGATGAGGTGATTGATGAGTAAGCCCATACTGCACTGTGGGTAGGTCATCTAAATCCCACCCAGATCTCTTTCCCCTGCATAAGTATATAATCCACCTAGCTATTTAGCCTGGGGCTCAATTTATAAGTACAGCTTCACTTTACTGAAGCTGAAATGCCAGGTCAAACAAGAGGAGAAGTTGCTTCTCTGTGCTGCATCCTGCAGGGTGAAAATTTTCTGCTCTCAAAAGTGTGGGAAACTTCTTTCCCGAGCAAGCAGAAAAGTTGAAGCTATACCTCCAGAGTGCTTAGGGGACATGCAGGGCTGGATGTAGCAGCACACGAGAGGAGAACCCCACAGAAAAGTGACAAGATTAAAGGATCTTCTCTCCCCCGCCCCCCTCTCCCATCCCTCCCCCGAACGGGTAGCAAAATCAAAGTTAAAAATGTATCTATGGAAGGGACTGATGAAAGATTAATAATTAATTTTAGAGCAGCGATACAGCATTTTTTGAAATGTAAATTTGATGCGCTAAAGTGGCATATTATGATAAGCAGGAGCAACAAGGGAGAGTGAGTACAGGAGGGCCTGTTGCTCAGAGACAGGCTAGCGAGGAACACTTACAGCCGCCTTTATTTTTTCTCTTTCCCTCCCTCTCTCTCTTTATGCAAACTTATCTGAACTTAGGAGGTTTTGAAGAAGTTTAAGGGCTGCATATCTGAGGCACAGAGTCTTCAGAGCACATCGCAGCCGCAGTTTTGCCTTGAAAGCTAAATCTCTAGTTGCGCATTGCCATCCAGTGTCTTCCCATACCTCATTTCTTCTGACCGCTCCTGTCGCAGTGGTGCTAACCACCCGATTGCAGTACTAAGGCTTTCCCTTCTGCTTCTAATATTTGGATTTAATTTTCTACCCCTTTCTGCCCGGCTCCACTCCCAACTCCCCTCCTCCATAGCTCAGCATCTTTTGAACCGTCTTCTTTTGTGCTTTTCCCGTGCATGGTGCAGGCTCTTTCACTCTTTTCTTTCTCCAGCCCTGTTTACATGAGGGCTTTGAGAGCAGCTTCACCGTGCGCTCTCATGAGAGTTGTGCAAATTGCACCAGTGCTTCAGTTGGAAGAGACACTCATCTCTGGAGCCCCATGCTGTGCAAGAGTGCATCAAGGCCAAGTAAGCCCCTTGATGCTGCCTCACGCTGTGATCCTCCTTTGCACAGTGTCATGTGTCAGGACGGTTTTCCCACAATGCATTCTTTAGTTCAGTGTCAGGGAAGAAAAAAAAAGAACAAATAATCTGTTGCCGTCACAGGCAAACACATTACCTGCAGGGCAGGGAGAGGAGACAGTCTTCTTGCACTGAATCAAATTCACTCCCCATATTTGCCTTTGGACACGTATTAATTAATTAGTGCTCAGGCAGTCCAGTCTTTGCCCCTTCCAACTTTTTGCCCAACACATGTTGTCTTTTTGCAAACAGTGGGAATTTTTGAAAGCTGTTAAGGAAAAAAAAAAAAAGAA
Source organism: Corythornis vintsioides (assembly GCA_025447755.1). Taxonomy (NCBI): domain Eukaryota; kingdom Metazoa; phylum Chordata; class Aves; order Coraciiformes; family Alcedinidae; genus Corythornis; species Corythornis vintsioides. The sequence continues at coordinate 7,238 of JAOEGS010022982.1, forward strand.
AAACGACCTTTGTGCTTTCATTCCCCTACTTGGATTTAAATGAACATTTTATTTATGCATATTGACAGACCTATGCTTCACAAGTACAATTAATACCATATAATCATTCATACTCCTGCCCTGCCATTTATGAGAATATAGCATAAACTCCATATCCTTATCTTAATTAAACTGATAATGTACCATAGATACAACTCTCAAATGCATCTGAAAACATCACTGAACACCACTGGGTCTCTAGAAAGCACATGCCTGGACAGGGTTTTTACCACTCAGCCAGAGGTCACCTGCAGCAGCAGCTGGGCAGACAAGCAGGCTCTGTAGCCTGATCAGAGAGCAGAAATCAAGCCCTGTATTGCTATTCAGTTTGCTGGGGAATAATCAACACTACCGTGCAGTTTGGTATTTCTCCCACGGGGAACCCACACAGCCATGCAGCTGAGCCTCGGGTGTCAGCAGTGAAAGTAACATGTACACTTCCAAGCAGGGTCATTCCAGAAAAACCAGGCACCACCAGAGCACAGGGAGACACAGGATGCCTGGCATGGGGATGGGGACAAGCAGGGATGAGAAATTGGGGCAGGACATAAGAAAAAAAAAAGGAAAAAAAGTTATAGCAAAGGGATTTGAAACCAGCCAGCTCTGCTGGATGCAGAGGGACAGGCTGCAAAGTCACACTCTGCCCAGGGCCACGTGGACAGTCAAACGGGCACTGCACCCACTCCCTGCACCAGCAGGACAACAGGCTGGGCACAAGGAAGGTCCTGCTGGTTTCTCTTGCCCTCCCAGCAGTCTCATGCACTGTTCAGGGAAGGCTGCAAATTTCTCAATATAATTCTCCTTCTACTCTTCTTTACCAGACCTCTCTCTCCATTCCATCTCTCTCTGCTATGGGCCATTTTGCAAATCTCCTTGTACAGGGTTAGGTGCAGGGTGACAGGGTATGTATCTGTCTGACTTCAGTCCCAAATGGGATGAAGACAGACGGGTAGGCTCATTTTTGGGAAAGAGGAGGAGTGCTCCATCAGTGCAGCTGGAACAAGAGGTAGGCCAACCTAAGAAGAATTATTTCAGGAAAGTATTTCTTCGGCTTTGTCTCAGAAAAGCATCCCCATTCAAGAGGAGCACTTAAGCATTTGCTTATGTTTAAGCACAAATTCAAATCCTGTTGACCTAAACAGAAATGAAGCATATGTGTTTAAGTGACCATATGCTTAAGTGCATTGTTCAGACAGGAGGGATGAGGGCAGTTAAGCATGTATCTATATGCAAGCAAACTACCTGTCTTTTACATTTAGTTGTTGTAATGCCTTTTGGACAGTGAACTATTCTCTAATTCTGGAAAGGAAATTTTTTACTAATCATTTCACAACATTTGAGAGCTTTAATAAAAAGACAACATTCCTTCTTCCTTTGAAATAAGGTTTTCTCCCTTAAAAAAAAATAATAAAAAAAATTTATATATATATATATATATATATATATATATATTCATAGATATTATATATAATTAAACCAAACTGTGGGGTTTGGTTGGGTGGGGTTTGGGGTTTTTTTTTGAGAATGTAATAGCACCAGAATGTAAGCTGCAATCTGTGTCCACTCTGGGTCACTTCACCAGAGAGAAACAACTTGCATAACCATGAAAGGAGACAAAACTGTCATTTAATCTTGAAACACAGAATAAACTTTTTTTCCCATCCATTGTTCTCTTGTATATGTGTAAATGTTACCTTTAGTGGGCATGATTTGATTTAGACCTTCCCCACATTGCAGCTGGTTTAATGGAATGCCATAATAGTGTCACACGGTTATTCTTGAAAAACAACTACTAAATGTTGATGTTACTTATTGAAGCAATATTTATGTGAGAATGCTGCAAATACTTGGGAAAAGGTTTTAAAGGTTGAAAGGCGAGTATAGCCATAAATTATGAGTAATGCTGCAGTTGGGAAGTGACATAAAGTTCAATGGCCTCAGCTTTCAACACTGTGTGCTCATTGTTTTGGACACTCATGTGACTGCAACTCGGCCAGGCGAGGGATGGTTCTCTCCCTTGCTGGATGGAATTTCAATACAAGATTGTGGAGGTTTTTTAAAGTGATTCTCTAATGCCTATTGTGTAACTTTCTCATCTCCAACACAAGAATTGGCCTAAAAGTCAATCTTAGTAGTCTGAGTGACTGAAACAGATAATGGAGTTCATATTAATACCGGTTTACAAGATTAATTCACAGTTTATTTTCTTATAACATTGAATGGAGAAACAGAAGACAAAAACACAATGCTGACCAATACAGACGATTTGTCTTTGAAGGTTATTTACAGAGTCTTTGAACTGCTTTTTGGAAGCTTTCCATACAGAAAAGTGTAGAGAAACCGAGAGCCAGAGCCAACTAAAAGGTTCACAGTGCTGCTGGCACAGTGGAGTTTCCCTAATAGGCAGAGAACATCTAAGGCAGTGCTGACAGGGGGGGAAGGAAGAAAGGATGGAGCCGGCACAGAGAACATGGGGGAAGATCTGCAGAGCTGGGTTGGCTGCTGCCATCCCTTGTCGTGGTCATCACTATTTGATCTCATATTCAGCAGCAGTCTGATGGCTTTTCTTGGGATGTGACACAAACAAAGTAAGCAGCAAAGCCAGGACAACCTTGCTGCTCACAACAGCCTATGGCATCTTTTGCCTGGGTCTAGACTAACACAAGGGAAACCTGGAATAGATAAGATCCCGTATTGCAAGATCACTCCAAACTGTCCTCAGACGTACTATGCCATCATCCTGCTGACATTCTTCTCAGGTAGTGGAAGGCCTTATGGTTTATGTAGATTAGATTGGTCCCTTTATAAAGTTCATTTTTAAAATTGAAGTGTCAATTCTCCAAGTGTGGCAGCACACAGAGGGTCCCCTAGCGTCCCCCTCTCAATGGTTTTCTGGTTCTCAGTAGGCTGTCCCATTGCCAAAACCTCAGAAATCATCCCTGAGCAAGTGGGATCCTCTTCTTCCCTGCCCTTTGGCCAGAGAAGCTCCTTCTGCTCAGCGGCAGAATTGGAAAACATAACAACGGCTGGAGACAACCCTGGCACCTAAGGGCTGTTCCACCACTGTGCAAGCCTCCCTGGCCTGGCCACATTTCCAAGAGCACTTTGGAGATGGAGTACTTTGCCACTCAGAGATTAAAGATCCTGTCCTTTCATGGTTCTGAATATTTTATGCAAGCACACGTGGCTACAGGTGCGTGCATTTGCACAGTGTTTGCAACACACACTGCTTAATCTGCATTTATAAGTCTGTAATTGATCAGTTAAATTATTTTTTTCTCAGATTTGAACAGGATGGTTGATAAATGGGACAGCCAGTAGCAACATTTTCTTCTGCCAAGGCAGGAGAGATGGGGAAGTTGTAGACATAAGCTTTTAGCAAAGTTGCAAAATGTCATTAGCACATAAAACCTAAAATCACCATAAGACCATAAAAACTATGGTAAGTGAACACGTAAAATCACAGTAAGCCTATAATCACGTAAAACCTATAATAAATTGCTGTTGTGTAGTAAAAGTTGATTAAAAATTGATTAAAACAGTTGAAACTATGTAGATCTCACCTGAATGCATCACATGGTGTTTACACTACCCTGATTTGCAAGGAACCCTTTGTGATGGTGGACACAAGTTCTGCTTACCTGTACCAGACTTGCAAATCAGTAACTTACAGTATTCAAGAGACTATGCCGAATAAAAAATACTTTGCTTGAACTTATCAAACATGCAGGCACGTCATCAAAAGCACAGATAGATATGCCACTTGACATGTTAGATGGCTGCCAACAATGCTGTCTTGCTTTCAGTGCCCTCTTTTCCTCAAAAACTGCTACTGCATATAACCCAACCTTTCTTCATGGCAGCAGAGGGACTCAGGAAACACAGCTAATAAGGAATTTAAGGATCACAAGTATAAAAGCAAGTGACAGTACCTTGCTGCCTCCATTTTTTTTTCAGCCAGCTGTTATGGGGACAGAATCAGGACAAGCTCTGTATGCCAGTCAGTGCCACAAAGGTCCCTTTCCTCTCTTGCAAATCCTGGTACTCCTGTGTCAAAATCATTAAGTGCTCCATACACAGAATGCCCAGTCAAGAACACCCAGCAGTGTGCTCTGGGGCTTCATAGCACCAGTTAAATCCAGGCTTCTCCAAACAGCTCTTTATAAACACCTTCACCTTTAGGCACCAAAGCAAATGGCCAGAATGCTTATTTAACTACTTTCTTGGCTGTTACCAGGAAAAGAAAACAGTAGATTTAGACATTTCCAAGCAACCTTATTAAAGGATTCAGAAATATTTAATTCAAGCTGCAGGATATTACACATACCTTCTTGACTGGACCTAGATATTCAGTCCTACTAATTTCAAATGCCTGCTGAGCTGTTGAGCAATACAGCAAAATGAGATCATTAGTTGGCTGAATTCAAAACATAATGAAAAATATATTTTTCTACAACATGCTGGAATTTATTAATTAATATATGTGTACTAGAATCTTACCAAGGAAGCATTGCTTGGAAACTTATCAGCAGGTAAGAAGTAATGCTGCTCTCCTTTAAATTGCCTTTTTCTTTCTTTACCCTATGCCACAATCATACAAAATCATGAAGTTTAATAGCTCCTGAACATTTGCCTTTTTTTTTCTTCAGTGCACCACAATTACATGGACACCTGCTCTGGATGACTCTGTGTCCATCCACCATGGACAGGAGTCAACAGCGTTTCTCACTAATCACTGCTGTTTGAAAATCAGGTGTTTGTGTTGGGGTACCAGGACAAGTTTGTGGAAGAGTTTATACTACCTATAACCTCCATGTCTTTGCTATTCTTTTCTAAGATAGGGATTTGTGAGCTCTATTGTTTATTTTTGAAATCAGCAACATTTTTCAGAGTTCACTGTTGTATGAAAACCCCAGTTGCATGTCACCTCAAGATATAGAAGATGTCATGAAAAGGTACACTGTGGGCTAAAACTATGTGTACCTGAATTTACATAATCTTCAGTGATCTAAAGATGCCTTAATTTGTGTGGTCCTACCTCTCAGATCTGCTTCCTGTGCTTCTACAGCAACACCTAGGCAGATAAAGCAGGAGGGGGTTCCCTCATTAAGCCTCTCACCTTGCACTGACACATGCAGCGTTCCTCACAGGTACAGGATTATCCCAGCCTGTCATTGCCATGCTCTACACCATGCCAATGCCTTTTTAATGCTTGCTGGCTTGCTGCCAAAGGAGCAGAACTGCCCGCTGTGCTGGGTGCTGACACTGTAATAGCCACGTATGTAAGCAAAAAAGCATCCTTTTCTCTCACTGTTCTGATAACCCATCACTGGTGCGCAGGGCCAGACAGTCTTGCAAACTTTACATCATGATTAATAACAGTTGTAGCTTCCCAATGGCAGGCAGTGTCCAGGTAGTACCCCTGTGTAAGGGATGTTTGTCTTTCCAGGGGCTTATCTGAAACACACCCGTGGCTGAAATGCTATGGAGAAACAAGGCAGTAGCTCTTACTCAAACTAAATCTCTTCATCTGCAATTATCTTACTTTGCCTAAAGATAAATGAAAAAAAAAAAAATCTGTGTCTTAGTCCATTTGCTGTTGTTTTAGCTTCATTATACTATTGTCTTTAATGATGCTTGGGTTTACTTCCCAGATACAGGTGAAGCTGGTCCACATTGAAGTCAGTTATGTCTGTAAGAAAAGATTCAATATAAAATCTCTGCCTTTGGCTTTTCTCAGCACTTGCCCTTTCACTTACAAAGCTTGTTTATGGTGCAAACGATTTACAGAAGTCTGACAGCAGTTCAACAAGGTGAAAAGCAAAAGGCAGAAGAACTCCACATTTTCATCATGTCACAAACATGATAGAACAACAAAAACAATTCCATTTTCTGCTTTCTCCTTTCAGTAGTGATAAAGTCAGATCTCTGAGGAGGTATTACTGTGAAACTAACACTTAAATATGTGCCTTTGAGGCTTTTTTTTTTATTATTATTATTGTTTTCCCTTTAAAATGAAGTTTTAAAATACATTGGGGATTCAGTAATGCCTATAATTCTGTATCTATATTTCTGCCTCTCTGAGATTTTCTTCTCTGTGTCTTTTAGTCCAAATTCATCTCTAGTGTAAGCAGGTGCAGCTCTTTCATCTTTCATGAAACTCACATATGCAGCCAGACGTGCCAAGTCAAACATTTTGGGGATGCATCCCCTGCAATTATGTCCTTCATGTCCATACCTTCAGCTAAGTGCCATGGTCTTTTCTCCCATGGTCCCCACAGTAATCTTTGCTGTTGCAAAGAGCAGACCAGAAGGTGAGCTGTGACACTGTGCCCCAGCACCTGGGTCCCTCACTTCCCACATGGTTTGTGTTGACCAGTACTGTAATGTGCCTGACATGATGGTGTCCTGCGTCAGGGGAAAGACAGCATCTCAGCAGTCCCAAATAAGTTTTCTGCAAGTCTGGAAACACCTGCTTCTTCAGCAGAGCAAACTGAAGAGGAAATGAGATCAAGCCTAGACAATAAATTGGGATACTTGCAGCAGGAGGAGCTACTACCCAGTTATTACCCCAGATAATTTTTTTTACCTTTTTTCTTCTCCACCCTGCCTAAGGCTTAGCACTAATTTTATCCAGAATAACTACGGGCAGGGGAAAGCAGAAGGGAAGGGAAAGAGAAAGGAAGAAGGCTGGCTGACAGGCAGAAGCAGGCTCAAGCTGGTCTTTTGAAATGTTTTGACCCAAAATGATCTCTTTAAAACCTGTACTCCTGATCCCAGCTGAGGGACACAAATGTATCTCCAGATAAGACTTGGGTATGCCTCTGAGAAGATACTGGCCTATGACCTATGTTTAAATTTAAAAGGTATATAACAGCACATAAAACTCCGGAGGAAAATCACACTCACATACAGCTGCACTTCCACCACTGGAACCACAAAGACCAAACCTGGGACTCTGCTTTTATTTAACCCCTCTACTTTGTGTTAAAAATGCATATCAGTGAAACACTGCAACCAATAGCCTGTTTTATGTGACTGGCCATTGGCCAGTATGCCACTCTGTCAATCACCAGAGTCTACTGAGGGCTTCCTTAGTAGAAGGAGAAAAAAAAAACAACCAAGGTCTGTTTTTATGGGAATTATTCACAACAGTAGGATCTACTGACAAAGAAGATGGAATATACCAGAGAGAAAAATATTTCAGAAAAGTATTATTAGCTGCAGTCATTTTCTTATTTATTCTGCTCAAAGCATGTGAAGGACCACATATCCAAAGGGATCTCAATTTATCTTTCTGTTTGGACACTGTTAAACAGCAGATCCCAACCGTGTGCCTGTCCTCACTTGGATTCTGTTTCTCCTCAATTGAACTAAAAATTTTGCAAATGTATCTACATTTTGCAGCAACAGCTTCTAACTTCTGCAGCAGCCCCTTGTCAGCACATGGGTGAGGAGGGGAAGTGTGGGTCAGCGATCACTGTTCTGTGCCCGGTGGCTGAGAGAAAGGATTTGCTTTCCTGCCTTTACCCTAAACCTCTTGTGCTCCAACTTGTTCCCATTGCCTCTTGTCCTATCATTGGATGACACTGAGAAGGTATCAGTGATACCTTGCAATTCTGCTGACTTAGACCTCTGCGAAGTCTATAGGAATTTCTGAATCTTGCTTTCTCAGGAAAATAATGCTTGCATGGTCATTCTGGTTTTGTGCATACAGGTGTGTGTGAAGAGAGTGATGGTATCTCCTCTCTACCTCCTCTCTACTTTGCCTTCCTTCTGAACTCCTTAACAGTTTCAGCTCAACCCAACAGAAGTGCACAATGTTCAAAGGCATTCTTCTCCCTAAATGCTTCATGAAAAGAGCAAATGGTAGAAGAGACAGAACTTTTTGGTGCCTTGAGAAGGTGCATGCTGCATATACCCACCAAGAGATGCCAGAGAAGTTACCTGAGAGGACAAAACACTTCAAACCCTATATACCCTCTGCTCATTGCTTGAGCCTTACTAGACAACAGATGATCCAGCCAGAAGACAAAGTGCAATAGAAAATAAAATTTTGTAAATCTCATTGATAACAGAACAACTTCTTAGCTTTGCTTGCAGCAAGTACCTTTTCTAAAATTAAAAAAAAAAAAAGTTGAAAAAAAAAATTATTTTTTTTTGCATGACTGTACCTTATAATATCTGTTTTGGGACAAACTAGAGCAGTGGTGCCACTCTTTTCTGTTTCTGTTTGTATCATTGCAACATTAATTGATGTTTATTGGCAAGGCATCAGACTTCTCTCTATCTTGCTGTTTTTCCCTGAGTCAAAACTCCAACCAATCATTTTGTTTTAAATAAAATACAATCACAGGTTAGTAGAATTGATTTGTGGGTAAGATTGCTAGACTGGTGGAAAAGTTGTGGACATCTTTCCCTAAGAATCAATTTCTTGGACAAAAATTAAAAAATAAAATACAAAAAGGAAAGAGCAACTGAGCAAAATCTGTAGCCCAGAGTAATTTCTACAGCAGCTGTAAATTGACTAGATTGACATAAGTGATAAGGCATTACATAGCTGTCCAAGTGAGTAAGTTATATCTGTAATTTATAGAAGAGTGAAGGACCAAGGGATACGTGCAGAAATGCAGAATCGTGACCTCTCCAGATGTTTTAATGTTAACAACATCCTGCTTCTCCACTGGTCTTTTTCTGAAAAAAAATCCAGCAACAACTTTTCTGTGTTTAGTATTAATAGATGCTGTCTTCCTGCACCAGTGGTGGCATTTAAAGATTGCAACACAATAGTATGTTAATGAAGGGTATGTTTTGGTTAGTTGATTTCTGTTCATTATCCACAGCCACTGAGTTTCTGCTTCACAGGATTATTTAACTCACAATCATTATGTTATCTTTTTAACCACTTATACCAGTATGATATCTTATCTGTGCTGCCATTTATACCATCATCAATATCAGCAGTGAACTTGACACACTTTGTTTATTATGACTCCTGTCCCTTATGACTTTGAGATATACATATTTCTATTAGCATCTTAAAATCTTTGTAGGACTCGATATTTTCACAGATTTGCTGACATCAAAGTCACAAACAGGATCTTCCACATCAGTTATGGATTTGTGGATCTATAGCTGAAAAGTGATGTGCAAGATCTCCATAAGAATAATATGTTGTGCTGTCTGCTGGTAATCAGATTGTTAAACAAATTCAGCTTCATCAGGAAAAATTGTCAGGAACTCAACTGAGAAAACATCAACATCAGTGATTACTGTAATCTTTACCTGCAACACCATCACCATACTACAGAATACCATTATTGTTCTATATTAATTAAAAACTGATGAGTAGTCAAATGTAGAAAACAGGAATGCATTACATAACACTTAGCCAAAAAAATTTTGGCTTAAAAACAATTCGTGTTCCAAATCTAACTAGATCAAGACTTAAGCTGCTATAAATGAAAAGCTATCACATTTCATCACTGAATAATGAACTCCAACCTCTTTCATTGGTTCTAGCCTCAGTCTCTGCACAGGATCGTGTGGACTTCCATACATGGACAGATGATGGCAGATAGTCCCAAGCACTTTATTTTGGCCTTGTATGCTTCTGTCTTCCATAAAAATATATTGAATACATCAATTTTTCACTAAGACATTGGTTTGTTTTTTGTCTTGCTTTGTTTGTTTATAGTAAAATTACCTGCTTTAAAGCATGGAAATGGCTATGGAAATTATAACCTATAGAATGTAATTTCCTGACAACTCAGTATTATACAACACTTACCTTATATCATATATCCATAAACAAGGGGAAAAGAAAAAAAAAGAAGACAAGAGTGGAAAAGTAGAAGGAGCAGTGTTAATGAAAATACCAAGGCAGTAAAGCACAGAAGGGAAGAAATGGCAAGAAACTACTCTGTGCCATGCTATTATTACCAGCTCTAAAACAGTTTGCCTATTTAAGGCTCACAAAAAATTTGTAGCACTTGACCCACATAGTTCTTTCCACAAATCTGTGTGAGCTTACCTGGCATTTTTCTAAATCAGTTTTAAAGGACAGGTATTTATAAATCTTGTTATACCTACTTCCAGGAGGTTAGGGCAGCACACAAATTCTCAGCTTGTTAGTGATGAGTCATTTTTATTACTGAGATTTCCAAACTATGAAAAGATGTGACTGAATGTTAAAAGCAAACTACAATCTTGCCAGATTTGTATAAACTCCTCCTGTTAGGCTGTTCTCTTCTAAAGATGCTTCCTGAAGCAGTTCTTTTCCAATTGTGATCTCACACATTTCCTCGGAAACAATTAAATGTGAATCTGTTCACAGCAGCAAATGTTTGCTATTAATATTAATACAGAGGAAGAAAGGCAAAACTATTGAAGATGCTACTGCTAGGTACCTTGCAGGTCTTTTGGTTTACAGGAATTCATAGAAGATGCAAACTATTCCAGATCTGTCTGAAATACAAAGGTTTTATTAAATTCCAGGGGGAAAAAAAACAGTCCCAATCAAGCCCATGGGAATTTTTCCATTGGCTGCACTGTGCCAGGACTTCAATTGAGTATTTAACCTGGCGAAGAAATGAGTAAAGACTATTGCAGGATTTCCTCTCGTTTGAACGTTCTCATTAGATGAGGCCTTGGTGACCTCTGGGTTGATGGGTTGTTCCAATGTTTAATTGCTTTGACCTTCGGGGAGTTTCTTTTCATGTCCAACATAACCTTAGGTTTTTTTAGTTTAATGTGACAAATTGCTTCATAAAAACAGACCTGGATATTTTCATTAATTCTGGACAAATTGTGTTACACATAAAAGATGTCTTTTTTCACAGATGCTGTAACCATGCCAAATAGTCTCGTAATTGTTCCTTTTTAGCCACTTTGGTATATGTCAGTACATATTTAGAGTAATTGGTGTGCTTTATTAGAGCATATAAATGAAGGTGTAATTCTGAGAAGGATAAGATCACCAAAAAAAAAAAAAAATTGACCCCTACTCAGTACACTAAACCTTCCCAAGGGTCACATTTTCTGAAAATGAATCGCTTCTTTTCTTCTGTGGTTCTGAGAAGGGAGCACAATCCCTTCCACATCACAACTGCAATGCTGCCAAAGGCACAGAAGAAGCCATAGTGGTAATGTAGAACAGGTTCTAACTGGTTTGAAACCAGCCCTGACCAGCTGGGAGCTGCATCTTTCCCATGTCTGAAAGCCTGCAGAAAGGTCCAGCTCCTCCAGAACTCTGGACTTCCTTTGGCACCTTAGGTCAAAGCATGTCAAGAGAAGCATTTCAGAATCAAAGAACACAAGGTTGTAGATGGTTTTCCCAATTTTTCTTCTTAATAAGAGCATAGAGTTATATCTAAAGTCACTGGATACCACACAGCTAGCTTACCTCCACCTCCTTCACCAGGCTGACACCCCTGCAAAGTCAGAAGGATCTGGTACCTCATGGTAAATCCGATATACCCAAATTTCCACCTGCCACAGATGAACCTCTTCATTGACACAAAGTGCACTTATACCAGCCTGTACGTATGGAAATGAGATGGTTAGCTGGGCGGTTTACACATGCGGATCCGCATTTGCAAATGTCACCTGTGAAAGACAGAGGCCACTCCAGAAAGTACAAAGCTCGGGATTGTTTAGGCAGAATGGAAAATGACACCCTGGCATTTACAATGGGATTTTTATTATCGATGTCACAGATATGATACTTGCTACTGACATGCTTGAATTAGAAGAGACAAAGTAAACTGTTCGAAAGAAGAGGCCATTGAACCAAATACAAGTGTAACCCACATGCTTATATTGCAGCATTCAATTTCCTCTTAAGTCTCAGGAAGAGGGGGGAGACAGCAAAGGGGAGACCTGTGTTTCAGCTGAAATCTCTTGTGTCTACACAGGAGGGTAGGGCCTCTCCAAAAAAACAGACAAAGAGACAGAAGCAGGACGATACAAGAACTTCATTACAGGAGAGGAGCTTTGCAAATACCACTCCCATTTCAGTGCAGATCTCTTCAAAGCTGCAGGAAAAAATGCAGGAGTTGGAAACATTCCCGAGGACTGAGTAGCTCATGATACGTCATGACCAAAAGCTGTTTGCTATGTTCTAAGCATGCCACTGTTTTGGATCTCCAGATTCATAAGAAGGAAACAGTTGCCTCATGGCTCAGAGGCTGAAAGGGGCCATGAGAACCTGTAGGCTTGCTTTCCTTGGAGAGGGCTGGATGGGATCTGGGCTGAGAAAGTGGGCAATCTAGGTGGTACTCACATGGAAAGACAAAGTAACTGGTGCTGTTGGTGAAAATGGGAGAACAGGGAAGTTTCTAAATATGTTGATCAAAGGGAAGCACTCTAAGCTTTGCAGCAAATATGTTTAGAGAACAAGTTGTATGAGGAGAGGCTGAAGGAGCTGGGCATGTTTGGTTTGGAGAAGAGGAGGCTGAGAAGGGACTTCACTAAGAGCAGGAATGTAGGGGACTGTGTTTGGTGTGGTGCTTTTGGTTTTTTGGGGTTTTGGTTTGGTTTGGTTTTTTTAGGTATGGTTGGACTCGGTGATGTAGGAGGTCCTTTCCAACCATGATTATTCTGTGATTCTGTGAAATATGGATAATAGCAGCAATGTTGGGAGCAAGTAGACTTTACCTCTAACAGTTCTTTCTTCTTTTAAGGAAACAGAAGTATTTTTAAAGCATTTCTAATATTGATTGCAAAGTACTGTATTTGTGTTAAGTGCTTCATTCCACAAGAGGTTTGGCCTCTTAGGGCTTTTAGGATCATAGCTCAAAGGATTAAATCTATGAATTATGTGTACTAAAACTTCAGCGTCTCTATCCCACTCAAAGGGCCTCTCTAAACCCAGTGCTGTCAGGAATAAGAACAGTGAAATAAGTCACTGTGTGATTCAAATATTCCCAAGCAGTCACTGAAACACCCTCCTCTTGGCCAAAGACTGCATTCTTCAAATCTATTTGCTGCACTATGAAACACATGAGTCATTTTTATCACAAGTCTTATGAATAGAGACTGGAATTTTCTACAAGGTCTTCTTTTCTTCTTTCTCCCCCATTTCTCCCTCCTTTAAAAATCCCAGTCTGCCAGTGCAAGAGGGTTCACTGTCTGGGAGTTTCCTGCCCATGATACCTTAGCCTTAGAGGGGACCTGGTGGCCCCACCAGGTCTGCAGAGCAATTTGCCAGCTTACCAGCAAGCAACCTGATCTCCTCCTCCTACCATCCCATCTGATGTCATCTAGCAACAGCAGGAGAGTTAGAAATGTCAGGAATAACCAATGACACTTTCCTTTAAAGCCAAAGTTTTATGTTAAGGAGAAGTGAATGATACATTGGAGGTATTTATAGCAATTAGATGCTGCCTGTAAGAACATGAGCTCGTCAGGAGGAGCAATGACTGAAAGGTATGTAGACAGCTACTTGATTAAGTGGTATTCACTCAACAAAATCGGTATTCTCAGCAATTTTAAACAAAAAACAGCTCCTTTGAGTGAGAGTTCTAGTGCTCAGCCCAGAAGGAGCACAAAACAGGACTCTGATTCAGGCATTTTGCAATGCTTAGAATCTGAAACCTGGAGTTACCGTTTTTATATTGTTTTGAGCTTGGATTTGGGTGTCTTATGACTTCTCCAACTAGAAAAGGAATCAGTGCTTCCCTGATAACTACTTCTGCTGTTTTGTCTTTTGCAGGATTATGCAGCATACACCAAATGCACTAAAAATCAGTAGCCCTTGTAAATGAATGATTAACCAACCTACTAATGGTGTCTAGTCATGCCAAGATTTCTGTGCCCAATGACTTCTCAGACTTCAGGAGGGAAGAAGGGTAAGTCTTATGGGTCACCAGGAGCACACTGGCTTGTCAATAGTAAACCACAAAACCTATTCCTTGGAATCAATGACATTTCATTGCAATGTTATGAATGAAAAAATACTTCAGATTGAATATTCTTTGGGCTGCCTCTACATCTTAAAAGTAATAAAACTATTCTTAATTATTCAAATTATGTATTTTTATTTAAATTTAGATTTTGCAGATAATAGCTCATTGAAACACACTAGCCTGAAAAAAAATATAAAAGAGAAGGTCAAGGACCAATCCTGAAATAATTTCTGACATGGGTGGCAGCAGGTCAGGGCTATTTTTCAGGATGCAAACAGCAGTTGCTATTCCATGTTTCATTCTTTCAGTAACTCTCTGAAGTCCTGCTGGAGCGAGAAGGAATCCTTACCTAGAGAGCACGCCCCAGCTGGGATGTATTTTGCAAGTTTGCATATCATTATAAGGACCTAAATTGAGCCCTCCTGCAGTAGCACAGAATAGGGAACTCCAGTGTAAGAAAAAAAAAAAACCAAACCTCACATTTAGATTCACCCAGATTTATATCGTTTGATCAAAAGCCGCCCCTTGTGCTTATGAGAATCTCATGTAAATATCACAAAGTTACTCCTTTTTCTGCTTTCATATTCCTTTGCAGAACAGCCTTTGCCATGTTATCTAGCAGACCTGTGGTTTCTCAGGCTGCTCAAATCGTGGCTCATACTGATGAATATTAGTATCTCATTATCCTTGTCCTTGTTAGGGATGTATCTACCCCTTGTTTCAGAGGCTGTGACCATATTTTATCCCTTATTTATGCAATACCTATAAAAGTGGGATCCTGCTGTATAACTGGTCTGCCATCTGCCATGATAATGAAAAGTATTATTTTTATTACCACTAGGTTTTACTTAGCTACATCTTTCAAAGGACATTGCCAAGGTTGGCCCAAAGTTTAAATCTCACAGTAGCAGACTTTTACAAAACATATGTCTGAATAGAAACGTTGCCATTGATTTTTTTAATTGCAAGTGAAAACAGTTGTATTTGAAGAAATAACCATTCCCCTGAACTTTCCGCCCTAAACCTGAAAACCTAAAAGTGGAAGTGACTCAAATACAGGCGAATCTGACTTCATTGATTTCTATTGTCCATAGTGAGAAAACACAACAAGTAAACAAAACAGAAAGAGTGACAAGTAAATTGGATTTTTTTAAATTCTTTCACTTTTAATAATGTTAAGGTGGGATTTGTAGCACAGGTAAAGGCATTTGTTTGTTTGCATTGTAGGAGGTGTATGGTGACAGTGTCCCTTTAAATACCTTCCCATTGTAATTTATTTGCTCCAGGAATGATGGCAGGGAAGTTCACATTGGAAATACTCACAGGTCCTGAAGCAGTTAAATTTGCCACAGGCTTTGAATCCTTTATCAGAGAGATATTTGGTTTTCAGGCAATACTAAAACATATCTTTTCCCTCACCCATTTCTCCTTCTGTGAGAGATGGGACCCCCTAATGCATCCCGAAGGGGTGCTTGGGCACCCCTTGACTCTACCATCAAGGAAGGAAAATGAAGATTCAGGTGTCTCAGGTGGTGTTGGGCATGATGCCCCTTCTTTCAGCATTGCAGGGTTTCATATCCAAAGATGAAAGACCAGAGGCTTTGGCAACATAGCTCCCATGGACCATCTGAGTCAGAGTATCTGGTGACTTTCCTGCTTCCACAAGCCAAGGAAAACCCTGCCCAGCTGTTAGTCCCAATGGCAGTTTGAGCCTCATTTTGCTCAGACCCACCTTTTTTGAAAATCTGACTGAGTTTTGTCAAAGAGGAGCCAGAGCCAAAGCAAATCAAGGATATCAGGATCTGTTGTGCTGCGGTGAGGCATTTCAATGATTTAAATGGATCAAATCTGCCACTGTGGGATACAAATTGCTGTACCAAGCTGAAAGTCTGAATCCTGTGAAAATTGTTTATATTGTTCGGGGCTTTTGTCGTATTTTGCATATTATCACATTAAATTATGTTTCTGTTAAAATGTGATGTTCTTCAAAACCAGGATTGTTCATGTCATAAATGCCTGAATAAAGCAACAGCAAAAATCTGTAAACAGAGAGAAGCAACAGCCTTTGCTTCCATTCATCAGCATGTCTGGATAAAAATCACCTTTCCTATTTAACGTTCGCTCTTCATATTTTCAAGTGTAAAAATCTGAGAAGAAAAAAAATACTGTGTAGCAGCTGGTCCATTTAAGGATGTGATACATCGTTTAAGGATGTCATACATATTATTCAAATGGTTACACAAATGGCTAAAGGTGATGCATTATTCCCTATATTAATTTGTGCAGCATAGCTTTGGCATGGTGATGAACTATGTCAACCAGGATCCTTTCTATTGGAGAAAGCCTCTCAAAGATCTTTGATGTGACAACGAAACTGGGAAATATTACTGACTCACAGCCTTTAAGCAATCAAGAAGTGATCAAAGCAGTGACTCAAGAATTCAAGGAAAAAATTACATGCTCAGGGAAATGAGGAAAGCTTATTACCGACTGATATTCAATAGAACAGGCAACTGGAAGTCTAATTTTGTGAAATACACTTTTAATTGGTATTACCAACTTGTATATTATTTATGTAAAAAGCAACTTTTAATTCAAAAATAAAAACTGAATGGCTCAAAATTCTAGTTATGGAAGTGTAGAGAGGAAATGCTTTGTCCCATTTCAGCTCTGTCCAACTCCTATGTTAAATGCAGGCCAGAAAGAAAGCCAGAGGTCTTCAGAGTTTACCTCCATAGCTTCAACATGTAAGCCATCAGCCTTGTGCAGATTTGCTCTCTGCTGGAAGGTGAGGAGCTGGTGAGGGCATCTGGGCACCTTTCAGTGAAGTGCCTCTACCTGAAAATTAGCTGGGGGCAAAGCTCAAATGCTGCTGAGAAGCTTTCTACATGTTTGCACTTGGCATGACCATGCTGCAGGCCACCTGCCAGAGTGGTAACAGCACACTCTTCACCCAGCACGTGGGGGGCAGCCTGGGATGTGAAAGCAAGATTTTTTGGAGGGAGATAAGACATGCTGTTTTGGAGGGAGAAGACAATGCAGTTCTCTTAAACCACCCTGTGCCACCTGCCCCAGCCCATCACACTCAGTACTGGGTTTGGCTTGGGGTTTGGTATCTGCTTTCTGGGAAGTCTTAGATCCCTACAGTATGGTCATTCAGGTGAGATAATGTGGGAAACAGAAAGGCAAAGCTCTGTCCTCAAACACAGAAGTGCACCTGGGGAAGCAGCAATCAACAATTCAAAGTTAGTAAGATTTGGCCCAGAAGGCTCCTACAGCACATAATAATGTATACTTATTTTGCCATGTTATTTTTGTTCTAATCAGGTCTAACCATTGTATTTCCCAGTTTCCTACCATGGCTGTGCCCTTACTGGGTATGGGACAGGCTGTGAGTCCTCACCACTACCTAGGAGCCCAGGTGTGCAGAAAGCACTAGAGTCAGTCACCCAGCCTGAAGAACAATGACAAGTGGACATATTACCAAGCTCCAAGCAGTTGTGGACACTGAGTGCTCCTGAGAGAAGGTCACACTTCAGCAAGAATGTTTCCTTCACAGGAGGATTAGAGAGAAGACAGGGGAAATTCTTTTCACCTGATAAGCAACAACATATTTTTACCTTTGTTGAATATGCTGTTTTATTTGCCTGGCCAACCATTCCCTCAGACCAGCTACATATAATTTGCATCCACCTTGATGAGAAGACTAACTGATTTTCTGGATGTTCATTGATTGCTTGTCAGCCATCACTATATATAAAATACCTTGAATGTGACAGTGATCAGGTAAAAATTGAAGCTACTTGTCTTGACGTTACATTCTGTTCCCACTAGACTCTGTTTTTCAAAAGATCCCAAATGCTGAAAAATGAGAATTGTACATTTTTAGTGAATGCTGAGAGGATGATCCATGCTGACAGGCATTCACTCGCTAGCTGCCACAGGTAGTCCAGCATTAAGGTACAAAGCTTCAGGGCACTGAAAGGATTTTATCTAATCTTCTATTAAGAAGCATCCAACATTGTACATTCTCTTTTCCAATGCAGACACTTATGTACAGCCTAAGGGCCCAATCCCACTCCTCTTGAAATCAGTTGGAGTTTTTGCCTTTGCTTTAGCAACAGAGGGAGACGGAACAACTTTCATAAGGACATTAAAGAATAGCTGGTCCTTCAGTCAGTCTTTCCATCCAAATCACTCTTCAACAGGAGAAGGCAGACACAACGCTATTGGAAATACTACATGAACAATTAGAATGACCTGCTTCCAGCTCTTTTCTGTCACTTCATTTCCATTGCTCTTTCTTGCTGAAAATCTGGAGGTGGGTGCGTTGATTAGTGATCTGGGTTAAGGAAAGGATAGACTTTTTCAGCAGATAAAGAGCTATGTGAACATCAAAAGATTCATGGTTCATCCGTAAGTCACAAAAACACATTAACTACACTAGAAGGACATCAATGAATCATGCAAATAGTCTCAATAACTAAATATTTCTTCTAAGCAGTTGATGAATTGTGCTTATTGAAACAAAGCATGAATACAGAAGCCAACGATTAAGACTTAAGAACACCTTTCATTTTCTTTCCCATTCTGTTAGACAGTAAAATGCATATATTGTATTCAATCATGGCCATTCATTGTAGTGTATCAGATTTTAAACTGAGAAAACATGTTACAGATACTGTACACATAGCTGCAGAAACAGAAACATGAAGACTTAGCTGCATGCAGGTTTCCTCTGGTCTTTTCCACTATAAACATTGGAGCACTCAGATGACTACCCATGAGACTGATCCCACAGTGTTCATATTGATAATCCTTTCTTACAAACAACACAAGCCCTTAGAAAGTTACTCTAGTTACTTGCAAGAAGTGCTCATCTCTTTTTCCATCAGCTGGAACTACAGGAGTGGGGTCAAAAATAGACTCAAAAATAAAATACTGGGCAATATTAAGGACTGTATCAAATGCTTTTAATAGATTGAAACATGGAGACAGAAATGAGATGTATAAGCTTTAAGAAAACAATTCAAAATGTTTGTTTTCATATCACATTATCCATTCCTGGCTGGCTGTAAGCATCAGAGCCTGATCCTGCTAGGCCTTATTCATGTGGGTAATCCCTTTGACCCTAGTCATAAATACATTATTCTAGCTCAGGATAATCTCCAACTATCAATCTGAACTGATGCTTGTGTTCTTGAATACAAAAGTACATTTTCTATTTCTTGACTCTCAGAGCTGTAATAATAAGCAGGCTGTCTTAACATAGCATTTTGCCTTAAAAAAAAAAAAAAAAAGAAAAGAAAAAAAGAAGAAAAAAAAGAAGCAACTATGTCCCACCAGATCTGACTTTTAAAAAGAGAAAATCCAGGTGCCTCATTTTGGAAATAAACTTTGGATTTGTTGTAGTTCTCTTTCCGTGTGCTTTTTTTTTTTCCCCAAAGGCAGACATTCATACACATATAATTCCCTCTTCTTGTCACTGGGCTTCTGGGTCAGTGAGCATTCCTTTGCTGTAGTGTTTTTCAGATGAAACTCCAAGAGAAACACTGTCCTCAATGATGGGTCGGATACAGAAGAGGAGGATGGGCAAATAGTCTAAGATTGGCCTGGATTCTTGCCAGAAGCAGAAGAAAAGAGCCTTTGTGTTTGGACATCTGAAGGCCAGGCATAAACATGTTAGCCGATACTTAACACCCAAAGCCAGAGCCAAAACCGTTAGACACCCTGAATAATCCTCACTAGGCCTCCTTTGGGTTTCAACTGCCCATTACAATGGGGCAGCCTCCTCCAATTACCAAATGTGTTTCTTCTAAAAACATCCTTACAGGAACTCCCAAAATAGCAGCGATTAAAAGCAAACAGCCTGTAATTCATTGACATATGCAAACCTTTTAATGTTTTGCTGGAGACAAGTTGCAACTTTTTGTACCTACAAGACTATTTATGCATTTTTAATAATTACCCTTGTATATTATGTGCTACAATTCCTTTAGGCATTTAGTTAAGAGAAGCAACAGAATTCACATTCAAAAGAAACTGTTAGTTTTGCTGCAAGAAGCGCATCTAATTTATGTAGTGAATTTTTTATACATTTTTCCCCTGATTTCTCTTCCCTGCTGTCCTCTTCCCCCTTTCTTCTTTACTACATTAAGAAATTCTGATGTGCCTGCAGCAACATCCACTGGTGGGGAGTGTCTGCAGTGATGCCAGCCCCGGCTTCCCGGCAGTGGAAGGCAGTAATGTGTGCTGCTTCAGCAGTATACACTCCCTTATAAGCCCCATTGGGAATTGCCTTACCCTAGGGTCCTTTCTAATCACATACCTTCTGTGAGCTGACGGGTTCCCTTGTCACCTGATAGACAGTAATCCCAATCCCATCAGTTCTGCAAAGAATACAGCACAAGGAAATCTTTCCTGCAGATCAAGAATAAAGAGGCTTTCACTACCAGCACAGTCCTGTGGGCTCTGACTTGTATTCCAGCTTAAATTCCTGGGTTGCTTGCATCTTGGTTAATGCCTCAGCTCTAGTTTAGGATGAGCTGGTCAAAGTGTCAAGCGGGAAAACCCAGGCATGGTGTCCCCACAGTTCCCACCACCAGCTTGGGCACATAGGGTTCAGGAAAGTAGAGCCCGAGCTGGCAGCAAAACTCATCAAAGCAGAGTAGGCTGTAGCAACAGGCGATGCTTGACCTGCCTCAGGGATAAAAAGTGAAGAGTTAGTTTCTTCCTCATCAGACAGCAAAGAACTGGATCCCTAGCTGTGCAGCTGCATTGATTTCACCCATTTATACCTGCCAAAAACATACTCCTCCCTCCCTTTTTATAACAAAAACCAAAGAAAGCCAAGTCAAATACTTTGGCATTACTGCTGTTTGACAATATATTTGAGGAAGGATTTTCAAGTCAGCCATTGCAGATACTATACCTAAGGAAAAAACAAAGAAAATCTATTGCTTTTTACGTGCAGGTCACAGTTCTTGCACACCAGCGTTTGCCCTTGGCTTCGGAAGGCAGTTTGTCAAATCAAGGACTTAATCTTCCCATTTTAAATTAGCAGTAGATAATTAGGAACTGCCCACAATTAAATATTTATGTTAAAAAAAAAAATAAATGCCAGCACTTCTCTGTTTAGAAAGTAAGGGGAAGGCTTTGCATCAAAAAACACAGAACACGTGAGAATGTGAATAGCAAAAAGCTCATAACAAAGGAGAATAAACTATTCTTTGTGTGCTTACTGGATTCATTTATTTCTCTGTAACTGAGAACCTATACAAATAAATTGGATAAAAAAGCCAACATGCACCTCAATATCAGCTGCAATCTGCTGGTTCTTCAACCAAACATACTGGAACACAAAGGAAAGGGTAAGGATTTACACAACAGGCACGCTAAGTGAGCTCTTGTCTCAACAGAACAGCTCCTCATCTCCTACAGCTGCAGCAGGACAAGTCTAGCACTAACTAAATCACTTGCTGGGGTCTAGAAGTATTTCAGCCCAGCTCCTTGCTCAGCCCCAGACTTCACTCGACTGTGATTCACTATGAGTGAATCCTTGCATGGCTGCATCACTGAAATTCGTGGGTATCCTGCTATGTGCTGGGTGGATCTTTGGCTGCAGAGCACTCCTGCCTCCAGCAGCAAGTACAAGGTAGTTTCAGTATGTGGAGAAAAAAAAACAACAGCTGAGCAAGAAGCACCTAAGCCTACCTTCATGGCAGGACTTGGACTATAAAGGACTCAGTCTGGTGTTGGACTTCCTGAGCCTGTGCCATGGATGATGACTAGATGTATGTGCCCAAAGGTTGCTTGCAGCCCTGGCAGTGGTATATCTGCCAGGTAGCTGGAAATCCTAGGTAAATGTAGAAAATCTTCAAATTCCTCCTTAAGAAGTTTTCTAGGTAGAGGAAGAGAATCACCCACAGAGTAACCAACTTTCTGTGGCTTTATGTCCTTTTCAGGAGTCCTTCTTTGGAGTTAGGTGCCTCCTCTTGGATTTCCTAGCTCCAAAAAGTGCCAAAGAACTTCCCAGACAGGTTTTCAAATGTTCTAGTTCAGACTCACAGGAAGGCAATGGGAAACCCTTGCTCCACACTACTTCAGCACATAAAGCTACTAGATTAATAAAATAATTATTTCTCCCTGACCTTGGTGCCTTAGAAAAGCTCATTTCCTGTGACTTTACATGCTGGAGTGCTGGAATGAAAGTGCAGTGTTGTTTCAGTGCATCTTAGTGACTCTGCTTGTAGCAGAGTTAATTTAAGGAGAAAACAAAAAGATTTCAGGGATAAGGTTTACCAAAATAATAGCAGCAATTCATATAATTCTGTCACTGGCATTTTGGGGAACATTCTAAAATGAGAGAAATTGTGGAGCAGAATCAGCGAACTAACATCACTGTTATTGATTTTATGGGTCAAAACTGTTGTCCCAAGCCCTTCTGAGGTATCCAGATGCTCAGGGTACTTTGAAGTACTGTCATCCCACTCTAGGTGGCCTTTCAGCTACCAGGGAGAAGCCAGAAAAGGCTGCTTCAGCCCGTGACTCTGGTTTTATCTTGATGAGTTTGATGAGTTGACTTTGGTTAATGGACCCGACTTTCTTATGGCACTATCCCACTCATCTCAGTGTCATGTTCCTTCAGAAGCTCTTAGAGCTCAGTCACAGAGCAGTAAAGGCATGGTGGACATTCACTGGGGATGGCAATTTTCCTGCATAATTAAGAGATATAAGGAGGAAATTATTCATGGGTTGCTCTGTGTGACAAAACTATTTAGAAAGGACTGCAGCACAATAAATGTGACCGAGGGAGGAATGTCCTCCTTTACTTCCCCAGCAAAAAGAAGGCACCACCTACCAATGTTGTAAGCCTATGTATTTCTAATTAACTTTAGATTTTCCTTTCTTACCCCCAAAAAAGCACAGTGATGTAAACTGGCAGTATTGTTCCTGCCCTAATACCTCACTACAGCTTGCATTTTTTTTCTTTTGATCTTTTATCTTGAGACAGATTTAAGTCTCTGGTAGGCTTCATGCAAACACCTCTGTGAGAAAAACAGGACTGTTGAGGATACAGACAGGCGAGTTATCAAATAAACTTTCAATTTTATTTACAGTTCAGGAGCCTTGAAAATGACACATACTTATGGTCTGGGATCACTAGCAATTATTGTAAAGGTGAAAGCAGATACTGCAAATTTAACAAGCCTTTTGTATGAACTAATTGCATTAGAATACATTAGTAAGGGTGCACATTGTAGGTTTTATGTTTCATTGGAAAGGTCATCCTAGATTCTGGTTGAATAGTGAAAGAGAGGAAACCATATTAGCAGTGTATCCAGCAAGTGTCTCTAGGATGAATTTCCTTCAGGTCATTTGCATTATTTGATTGTAGCTGAATAGTTCTCCCTCTGCTAAGCAAGTAGGGGAAGACCTACGGTGACAATAGGGGAAGTTCAAAGTCTTTGAGCCTTATTAGAAGGCTCATTTTCTGCACTCATTTTCATGCACTCGTTTCCCAGAACTAGGCTAGCAGCTGTATAATCAGGACAGCAAGTTGACATGCCTCCTGTAAAATACGAGCCTCTCAGGGAAAGCTGCTGTTAGTGTTCAGGACACAAGAGGGTTCCTGCTTCTTCAGAGGTGTGACACCCTGTTGTGCCACAACACTAAATCCCCCTTGCTGGTTTCTGTGCAAACTATTTGTGCCAGCCCCCTGAGTGAGGGTTCACTGGGGGGAAGTGCAGTAGCAGAGGGTTTCTGAGGAAACCCAAGTTGCCCTCCAGATCCTGCTCCAGACACTTCAAGTATCTCCAGACACTGCTGGGGACAGATGCTACACCAGTTCCATCAGCCCAGGGGGATCCCAGTGGCTTTGCAAGCCCTGGGGGTGGTGGTAGTACCAAAGAGGCTGTAGAAGGCACAAGGATGATAACAGCAGAGATGGAGTTCAGGGAAGGGAAAAGGATCAGGGCAACCCAAACAATTTTTACAAACCCTACAAACACCATACTTCAAATCTTAGTGTCCCATAATTTGCATATTGAATTGCAGGAAGGATATTTGAAAGTGTATGCCACAGCTCCTGTATGCATGTACTATTTTCAAAGGACATGGTAATCCAGCCTAACATCAGATAAATCCTAATAATAGCCATATTTTAAAGTCCATTTGAAAATATAATCTGGAATAAAAATGGAGTGTGAAACATCCATGTTAATAATATTATCATCAGCCATTATTAAAGTCAAAGACTTGAGTTTTCATCAATTACTGTCCCATTAATAGCTTTATTCTGTCAAATGCATTGAAGATCTCTATTTTCTTCAGTTAATATTTTGGTCTACTTCATAATTTATTTTCATAAGGAACTAAAAGCTGAAAGTGCTAGAGTGAGCAACATCCCACCAGGTGCCACTAGCACAAATGCCCTGAAGCCAGCCCTGGTCCTTTCTTAGTGTGAATGAATAAGGCCCAGGCAAATCCCATCACTCACCCACCAGGCTCTGGATTCATTTTCTTCTCCCCCATCCTACACAAATGCACATTTTTTTTTTTTATTGTCCTCCAGACCCAAGTTTCCTGATACACTAATAACCATGAAACTAAGATATATCAGGAACTTTAAAAATATGTTTTAAGTACCTTCCTCCAAAGTGACCAGTAACTGCCACCTCCATCACTACTTTATTTGCTGTACCCTCTTTGATCCTGGTGTTTCTCTTCAGTTCAGTAGGAAAAGAAGGGGACAGTGCTCCTGACTGCTGTGTATATAATGTGGATGAGGAATGGAGGATTCGTTCTGGAGGTACGTGGGTTAAATATTAATTATACCAATGTCTTTACACAGCAACAAAATAAATATAGAATTTTTAACAATGTGTTTTGAAAGGTCATGAACATTCATTAAAACACATCAAATCAATAACAACAACTTCAAACAACTCTCAGGAACCCCTAAACAGCTACATACAGGAACGATAACCAATGGAAAGAACCTAATATAAAATCATTTCTCACTTCAGTATCCTCTCATGGTCTGATGGAAAGATTTTTCTCCTCTGGAAGAAAATAATTTGTTTGTAATATCAGTCTAATACTGTTAGTTATATTGATTCATGTTAGACTATAGACTGGTGATGTTTTCAAAGCCCTATCATTGCACAGCTGATGAAAACCTCTCTCTGGAGCTTTTGCCTGTGTAAGGCAGAGTCCCCCAAGTGGTGTATATTTTGCCAGACTATGCTTAATCAACTCGCTTAATGATTGTTATAGATCAAGAATTGCTTTAAATTGTCTTGATCAGTTAAAATAGATTTACCAATATATCAAAATCTTGAGCATGTTTTCTAGAACCATTCTACAGTTCTATTTCTTATGCTATTCTCATGTTCTTAGGAATGCAAATTTCAACACAATTTGGACAAATTAACTCACGTTCTTTTAAAAAGTCTTGGTTGAAACTTCCCACTGATACCAATAAGCTTTGGAACATAACATAAAATCATAGAATAATGGAATTGTTTGGCTGGAAGGGACCTTTAAAGGTCATCTAGACAATGTGGCTTCCACCTAGATTTTTAAATTGAGTTCAGGGTTGTGTGTTTAGGTTTATTTTAATTTTATTTTTTTTTTTAATACAATAGTTTTAGATAACGCAAACACCTGGAACCCACTTGCACAGGACTCTTTCAAAAGCAGCACATGATAATTGTCTCACTTGTATAAAAGAAAAAGGCAGGGGAGGTGGGGGAGGGAATTCCATTTGAAAAACCTCCTTCACTTTCCCACAACTTCCTATGGTACTAAACAGCAAATTTTCTCCTCAGGAAGATCTCATAGCCCTCATGCCTCAAAGCACGCATGAGCCCCAGGAGTTCTACATGCTTTGCAGGCTCTCTGTAAAGGTGAATCACTTTAACCTCAACATTCATAAACTGAAAAGGAAACCCCATGTGTACGTGATGCTTTGAAGAATTCAGGGGTTTGGTTTGTATTAAAAAAGAAGAAAACGTAAAAAATAAAGTCATTAAAATCTAGAATATTAACAAAATAACAACAGTATTTAAGGTGATAGATCATGTAAGGTAATCACTAAAGTCTCTCAGACTGTAAAATAGGATTACACACTACATTTCTATTGGACACTACAGTATCAACTGCTGTAGTACTACATTTACACAAACACCACAATTATCAGATGTATTCGCTTGCAAAAGCTTTTGTCATTTTTGTGGTTGTCTGATAGTATATAGTTCAATCATAAAAGGGCAAATGACAGACGGGTGTAAGAAATGAATTTTCTTCTTCTTACTGACATGTCAGGGGAAGACCCCCTGCTGTAATATGCAAAATCTTTTATGCAAAAGAGCACAGCAACTTTCAGTGCACAATCACTATGCAGACTTTTGTTTCAGTTATTTTTTTCTTGATTCAGTGAAGGAAAGGGGGAAAAAAAAAATTGGCCTTACAATCAAGTTACAAAGTTCAAAATTTATTTTAGCTTTAGAGTATATTTATAGGTTTATAGATATAGTGATTAAAATGCAGTGAAGCTCCACCTAAGTATGAACATGCCTTTGTTAAGCAGCTCTGTTTTTCTGATGATTCCAAGGCCATTGCAGTGAATAGTTTTTCACACACAGCTGAATAAAGGTGAGAGGCAGAGAGGGATGCTGAGTCCAGTGGGAAGTGGGAAGGGCCATGCCACGGTGTGTCTACTAGAAAAGCAAAGAGAGGGCTATACGTACATTTTAGATATCCATTTACTATTTATACTCCTATGTCTGAGCACAATCCAAATATAAAACCATCTATAGAAAAATCAACCTTCCTGCAGGATTTAAGTACATCTGCATTTAGAGTAAATAAATTGTCTTTTTCTTTCCACAAAGGCAACTTTAACTCTTTCTGACAATAAACAAGTGTCTTAAAGAGAGTTCAAATTTAGTATTTTCCATTTAAGGTCATGGTGTAAAGTGGTCTTCCTGCAAATAAGCATAATTCAGATATCCACAGTGCTTTTGAATGAGAACTGGAATGGCATAAAGGCTTATTATTCACCAAAAGAGAATATGAAACCTGTCCTTTGGCTCATGTGCACTGCTCAGCTGTATGAACCAAAGGTGGCAACTCGGAAATGAGAAGGCCTGCCCATTAGCCCTTAAGCAAAGGCTAGTGGTGGGCATTGTGGCAAGGCCTAAAACTAAAAGCACTGAATAAATCCCAGCAGCAAGACCTACTGTGAAGAAATATTTGATTCCCTAGGGAAAAAAAAAAAGCCCTTCAATAACTGATGGCTAAAATTCAGTAGAACTGGTCCCAGCAAGTGCAAGTCAGCTATTGATTTCAATGAACCTATGTCAATTCACCACAGGTGAAGTTCTGGCCCACTGAGCTCTGAGAAACAGAATGTCACTTTTACTTTCTAAACACTCTTTCTCAAATCATATTCCCCTTGTAATAATGTGCAGCAAGTGTTTAGCTCAACATGCCTCTTATAGTTTCTGTTTGGGAGATGATTTTTCTTTTTAATTTCTCTGTCAGGCACACTTATTGAAGCGCACACACTTTAGACAGATGCAACCTGCAAAAAAAGGTTTGAAAGACAGTGATTTATTTATTAAATTCCTGGTTGAGAGAGTGAGGTAAATCACAGAAAAATTTCAAAGCTGTTCATTATTGTAAGGCATATATGTTATATATGTAAAAATGGGGAGGGAAAGCACTGAGAATATTTGGGCACAAGGCAGAATTGTAGTGGGGAGAAAAAGGGGCAGTGGGTGGGGAAAATGCTCTACTCTGCCTTTAAACTCTCTTTCCCACCTCAATACCAGCAGTGTTAATTATCTGGGCTTTATATCTAAACCAAGTTACTGGTATTGTATGTTTTATATTATATAGCAAATACAGAGATAAAACCTGAAGCTCCACAGTGGGACCAGAGCATAAAATCACTTTAAAAATCCCTGCACTAAAGTGTTTTACTCCTAAGTTCCTGTCCACACCAAAGGCAGAGGTCACCATCACCACACAATGGGAAAAACCAATGTTCATTATAAAATTAGGTTCTGCTCTGCCATCTTCATCTTCCTGGCTGTCCTGGTTTGAAATAGTATAGAAAGCATCAAGGCTCAGGGGTACAGCATCAAAGCCCCTCTACACAGGACACCAGTTCTAGCATAAGCAGAGCTAGAACTGTTAAAAAATGAGGAAAAAAAATGACCAAGCAAACTGTCTGACACTGGAATAGAGAAGTCTTTGTGTCACCCAACCCTATGTCATCAGTGAAGAGCAAGGTCCCTTCTGCCCTGAAAAGGAAAGAGCTTCTGCCAGTAGCTCCCCACCAGTGAAGGGGGGAAGAAAAGGATTCCTCACCTGCAGTGCAGGAGCTGTTGCTGGAAAGCTTACAGCTGAGGAAATTAAAGTCTCAAACTAGTTAAACTGTATTTATTGTGTCTTATGTTCCTCCCTGCACGGTGGGAAATTTAGATAGAGGGTAAGGTGAGGAGATGATGGGTGTTGAGATCTGCTATGTGTACATCCACAGGAAAAGCTGGCATTAGTCAAGATGGAAGACAAGAAGAATTTTGGCACTGCCCACAGAGTAAATCTGAAAAGGAAGATATAGCATGCATTGGAGAGAGCCTCAAGGTGATGGGGCCAGGAGTAGAAAGGAGATAAGGGAAGAGGCAGAGAGATACCAGATGTAAAAGGTCACAACCCAGTACCATTTTGCCAAGAATAAAGGCTTCTGAGATATCCCTTTGCATCCACATGTCCACCTTCCACTAGTAAAACCATTAGACAGACAAGAATTAAGAGGAATCACTCGCCTGCAAACAGCTTGCTGAAGACATGACATTCCCAAAGAAAAATGTACACAGGCATAAGCAGCTTACAAGAGTGAGCTATCTCACCCAGCTCACCCCCCACGAACACTATTAAATCCATGAGAATCAGAACAAGGAAATTGTCAGGGAGAGACTGCGATTAGCCAGGGTCTCGCTAGAAAAACAGTTTATGAATTGTCATAAAAATTTAAAGCTCAACCTCGCATTAGCTGCTGCAGTGTCTCTGCTCCCACCTACAGTACAATTCATCTCCCTCTGTCTTCATCACTGACTGTGCCAGTACAAGGGGGAAATGTTCTGAATGTTTCCCCAAAATTAAATGCTGAAACAGCATATCATTATTTTTTATATTCAAATCTATTATTAATAAGCTATACACTACAAAAAGATTCTGAACATGAGTGATATATCTCATAATTCTGACCTATTAACAGAAGTACATGAGTCTCCCTGGACCAAAAAAAATAGTTGTTAAAAAAGATGAATCACTTACTCAAATCAAAATAACATGACAGTTCCATGAATGATTTCAAAATAAAAGTTAATAAGTTAATGGATTCATTTTACTGCTCCTAAGATGCAAACAGACAATGCAGAACAGTCAGTCATATTCTTATTAAATAATATGAAGCAACTATTCCATCATGTTTGTATTAAGCAACAGGCAATAATATGCTCCCTGATAGTGTACTAGACTGACTGTGCCAGTAAGAGGACAAGGCTAAAGCACATTCTTAATTTTCTTTGTAGTCAATGAACACCTACTAAAAAGTTTGTTGCATATCTAAGCATTACCCTGAATACAGGACCAGAAGCATTGCCCCAACTGACACCAATTGAAACCATCAAACTTTTCTGCTTTGCAATCATCCTAATCCTCATGGTTTGTTTGAGACTCATCTCACCAGCTGACCTGTCAGGCACTATGTGGCAGAATGCTGGGGGCCTCTCGCATCCCCTCTCACCTCTGCCAGGAGTGACTGATTTTCCCTCCAGGAATACCTAATAGCTGCTGAAGGAGAGGCTTCAACTGGGCTTGTGGCTTTTCAGTGGCAAAAATGTGGGGAGAGCACCATGCTCTAATTGTGCTGGAGGAAAATTTCTGAAAACTTCCCTTAAAAAAAAAAAAAAAAAAAAAAGATGTTTTTTCCAGTGTGAGCAGAGTAAAAATAAAATGACATTTCCCTGATATAAAAATAATTCTTCTGGCTTTTTTCAAGTTCTGTAGCCCAGAAATATTCCAGAGGAAAGAAGAGAGACTTGGGAAGATTGTCTCTGGGGAATGGTGGAGTGACTTTTCCCCAGCCCCATGGAAGTCCTGTTCAGGTTTGGCTGCATTATGTGGGTTTGATAATCAAAGTCTTTATATGCACAGGAGTTATTTTAATAAGAACAAGAGGTAACAAAAAAATCTTCCAGCTGAAAGTGGGCTGCATTGTACAGGCATAAGGAATTTTATTGCCTGCTCAGAATAGATAGATGTGGAGGTTTAAATGTAGGAAATCAGGTGGTGAAAGGATAGGAAACAAACGACTTGTGGTTCCTGCCATTTAAGCATGAAAGGGGCACGTGAAGAGGCATTGATTTCAGCCACACTAGGCTAAAGGGTAAGGACTATTCACACAAGTAAGGCTTTGGAGGACTGGGCTTTTAAATTGCAGCCGCTTAAACAAAAGTCTGGGACACCTTTTTCAAGAGTGCCTAAATCTGGTTTTCTAAAGAACCTTCCCCTCTTAAGTCACTTAGGACATAACTATGCTTTCCAGCAGAACCTTGGTTAATAGAAGGACTTTGCCTGGGCTGGCAGGGGGAGGAATGATGGAGACTTGTCTCCTAATGGGGATGTAGCCAAAGCAGGAGCTCTGCAGGCTGCTGGTGCAGAGCTGGTTGTGCCAGTGCAGGTGCTGTGCCGGTGCTTGCTCCCTACCACACATTTTTCATTCCCTCAGGCACTTTCAAGACTGTTACCTTAAGCCTGCAGCAGGCTTTCAGCAGAGGTCTCTTAGGCTTTAAGCAGTTTCTAACTGTATTTATGTGCTTCATCCCTAGAGTAGGATAAACAGGTTAGCAATTAACTCTAGCTTTCTGACCTCTAGCTGGATAACCAGATCTCTAATTATATTTTCAGTGGCAGTGAATCTCAAGAGTTGTGTGACACTATCTGAAAGTTTCCACTTCTGTGTAGCATCTGCAGCTCTATGTGGAAATTGGCAGCCGTTAAAGTATTGGTAAAACAGAATTTTTACTCTCCCTGGTACTTCTGCCTCCTCAGCACTTCCAATCCTGCCACTCTGTTGTTTGGAAAATACCCTGACAGGTGATTTCTGGTATGCCAGCCAGCTCACATTGCTCACATTGAGAAGTAAAAGATTCTGAGAAGCATTTTATTCAAAAATCCCTGTTCTTTAATAGGATCCTTGTGGTAGAGTATATTCACAGGAGTCAACAAGCTGGAGACAATTACAAGCCCCGTGTCCTTTATAGGTGGTTTTCAATTGTTTCTTGACAGAACGCTATGTTGGGAGAGAGGGTGGTTTTATTTCTTTATACTGCTACAGAATTATTAGTTATGAAAAATAATTAAAAAAAAAAAAATCTCAATTTCAATGAATCACTTACTATATAACTGACCTTCGAAAAGGTGATATAGTTAGAGGGACAACTCTGGAATTGGCACAGCACATCGCAAAAACAGAGTATCTGGATGGCCTAATGCCAGAAGCTAACAGTGACAAAGCAGAGCAATTTGGAAAATCAGTTTGCTGTCATCCTGTATGCATGTAACTCTTGAAATAAAACAGTGATCTAATATAAAGGAAGTATATGGATTTACTCTGACAGCAATGCCAAGCATACATTCTAAGCAAGTGCCCCACAGACTCTCTTTATAAAGGGGTCAAAATACACAACAAATTAGCTGTGTTCATTCTTTAGAGTTAAGTGGTCTTTGCACTGTTTTCTCTATGTGGCTTCCCACTACCTGTACAGAAAATGCATGCCTGCATCTGACCCCACTTCTTACTTTATTACCCTATGAATTATCCATTCTGAAGACAGGTGTAGAGGACATGTTCGAGATCTGCATCAAACCAGGAGAAAAAAATAAACTGCTGCTTACTTACATAGAACATGATACTTTATTGTAATAGAACCTGTTTTGGCTTCACACCACAAACACTTCCACACTTCAGATTTCTGTGTTGCAAACAGATTAGTTTGGAGAACTGCACAGAATGTCCCTGCCACGAGGGCAAATGGGCATTTGGACACTGGTAGATAGATTCCTTCTCAAGAAAGTGGAAACTAAAGTGAGATGTACACACCATGAGAGAATAACCCATAAAACTAAAGGCCAAGAGAAGAAAATATGGTTCACACATCAGCTGGAAAGTTATGGAGGTTTTGGAGCACCATGGAAAAGTCATTTTACAAGTCTCATTTTGTTTCCCTCAGTGGAAAAGAATCAGTGGCAGAGGTGAGATGATTAGTTCCTACTAATCATCTTTCCTTTCTTAGTGTCTTCCTTGCTTCTTACACCTTATGACCAATTTTGTGCAGCAGGGGCCAGTGGATTAGACACCTGGCACCAGCCAGGTTCTTACTTTGCCTGCCATTACCATTCCTCTTCCAAAACAAGTTTAACAAAAATAAAAATTGCTATATTGGTAGTGAAGCATTTAGGGGCAGCCCCCAGGACATTTCAGATGACCCATCACCAGATCCAGGTAAGGTGGGCGATGTAGACCAGGCTCCAAATCCCACTGGTAGCATTTTCCAAAGCAGCCAACAACAGAATTGGGCCACAGAGGTTCACATGAAGTAAAGTATGAAGAGTACAGAGATACCTCATGCAGCTGTTAGCTTTGTGAGAAGGATGGGGAATTAGTGGAGGGAACGAATTCCCAGACAAAAGACCAAATGAAGGACAGGACAGAACTAAGGCTGAAAGAAAGAAACTCATAACAAAGTTACCCACACAATGACACTGGAGAAAAGGTGCCCAGTGAGCCATAGCTGCTGAAAACACACGTCCTCTATTAGTACAGAAAGAAACCAGTGTGATTGTGGCATGGAAAACAGGTGAGACATTCAAAGGAAAGCAGTGTGTAGGAAAAGAGGAAACAAGACCAGATCAACTGAAATTTTATTTGGTCTTATTTTTAAAGCAGTGGAAAAAAAAAATAATGGGAAAAAATGTGGGGCAGGGACTTAAAGAAGAGCCTTAAGCATCCAGATAAATTTTGTGGAGGATATACCTAGGAGTCAGTGAAATGTAATAACAGCTTAGCAAGGGATAAACTATGCTGGATGAAGCCAGACTTGGCATAAGGACAAAAACACCTGTGAACTTTATGTCCATTCCTGTGCTGAGCATCCAGCAGATACAGTTCCTGCTTAGCTCACATGGCACAGCTGTAGCCATGCAACTACCCAGCTGTCTGCCATGTAGACAGAGATAGCCACATGAGGAACAAGAACACAGGAACAAAATTGTTGCAGAGCACAGATTCAGGGCACAAACCATTCTGAGTGTTCTAAATAAAGGTTTAAAAGAAGAAAAGAAAAAAAAAAGTACTATACTGTATAATTTATACCTCAGAGAACAAAAAGATGGAATGATTTTGTTCTTCAGATGCCTGAAAGACTCCAAATCAATCAAGAACAAATAAGTAGGCAGGCTATTCCAAGCTGAGTTTGAAAGGTAATGTACAAAAAGAGCTGTTTCATGACTGAGTCTACCCAACAAGAGTGCTCTCATCCTTTCTAACCTGCTAAAAAAAGAGCTTACATCCTTCCTGCTTAGGAAATTTCTGCCCTGTTTTTGTACTTGGTAGAGGTTAGAAAGGCTGATTTTTTGCAACTACCCAACCAATTGTAAATATCTTTTTCTGCTGTAAAGCAAAGGCAGAGGATCCAGTGGTTATCATTGAACAACCAGCAATAGTGCATGGTTCCCAAGAAACTTCATAATTTCTCTATCCCTAGAATGGAAAATAATTGCTGCAAGAGAGGGTTGGATTTTTAATGTCAAGTTATATATGCCAATATTCATATAGTCTGAAAATTAGTATTAACTTCTTGGACAGCTTTAGAGATCTTTTTTCCCCCTTTCCAGTTTGCATGTTAGTTTTCACAATCCCATTAAAAAATCTCCTAGAAAACTGAAAGTGATCTACACCAGATTAAAGCTAGTAATAAAAAGCAGCAGTCAGGACAGGATCCAAAGATGCCATCAAATAATCACATTTTTAATGTATAATAAAACAATACTTCACATGTTTATGGAATGGACTAAAATCAATCTATTCCTGGTGCTTTTTACTTTGGTTTAGTTTGCTTGAGAAATTATGACTTAATAACAGTCCTCCTCACAGAAAGCATGTGGGTCTGAATTAGAATTGTGAAACTGAATTTATGAAATAACCTTGGCAGTAAATAATAGTACACCTCGAACTGGGATTCATCACACACCTGTGTGGTAGGGAATGGAAGCCAGCTTCATCACACTTAGAGTATCAATCACTCCTAGAATGCAAATTCTGTGAGATACAGAAAGATTACTTTACATAACCCGCAGAAAGTAGTTGAATTGATGTAATAAAATCTTCAGCACAGCATTGTAAAGCCTACGAGTGTCCTTAAGAACACACTTTTTTCATCACTTTACATATGAACAGAAGCATGGTATGTAGACAGATGTACTACCTTGTAGCTGTGGACATAGTAGGCTTCATTCAAAGATATATTCAAAGGTTTCAGGAATGAGTATTGACTGTTGAAGGAGAGAAGTCTCTCCTTCCTTCAAATTAGCATCAAAAATCTCATGGCCTTTCCTAAGGATGGGTCTTCTACCCTGTGTATTTTTAGTGCTCTGCCTCTTTCTGACAACCTCAGATTCCTGTGCAGTGCCCGAAGGAGGCTCAGCCAGCAGAACACACAGCCCCATCCATGTGTGTCTACCATCCTGCCTGGGACTGCTGCTTTGGAAGTGTGCCCCAGGGATGGAGATGACTTCATGGACTGCAGCTCTCTGTGGACCTGACCCTCTCTGTTCCTGCATAGGCACCCAAAGGAAACCTCTGCATTCCTAAGCAGCCCAGCATCCAGAAGTTAAGATCTTTTGAAAAGCCCCTGGGTGAGGTATATATGTAAAAGTCAAATTCTTTTAAAAAAATCTATCCAAGCAGTTGGTCAAAGTCTTCTGAACCTCATTGTTTGTGCTGGGTGTTGGGCAAGGGGAGCCAGCACAGCAGTCAGCACAGACACCCACTGCCCAGGGCAGTCTGTGTGGCAGGCAAAAAGGTAACCGGGCATTTTGTTGTGGAAGGCAAACACCACAGCCAGAAGGAGACAGGTTGTCTTCTTTCTTTCTTTCTACTACTTAATATAATACTTAGGTTCCATTTACTATGTGTACAGTCTCCTATTTACTCTGTTATTTGGTATAACTGTGTACCACAGTAAAACCCTGTATCATGTATATTGCAAGTGATTTCTGACACCAGGATATCTTAAGAAAAAAAAAAAAAAAGATGCATATAAATTGCATAGGGGGAAAAATGAAGATCTCTTTTTCATTCTCATGGTTTTTACTGTCATCAAAGAAGTATAAACACATATACATAAAAACATAAATCTTAAAGCTCATTTTATATGCTTTTTATATATTAAACAGAACTGTTTACCTTCAATTTCTTGTTTTATTCTTTTTGAAAAGAGATTAATATAAAAAAAGTTTTTAAATGAGACATTTCACTGCCACTTCTTTTCCATTGTGCTATTTATTACCACTTGGAGAGTGCAGAAAAGAAAAAGGGATGCAAATGGCACTTTATTCCATAAGTCTTTGGGTCAAACTCAGCTGTCTACCATGCAATCAGATTTTTTTTTTTTTCTTTTGGCAAGGGCTAGATATAACCCATCTCAATATTAGATTTTGCAATATATTCCTTGTTATCTAAGCCCATCTACACCTGTCAACATACAGCTTTCGATTTTTCTTTCCTTGTAATTTCTTTCTGGTTTTCTTTCTTTTTATTTTGGGGGAGGGAGGGGCAATAGGTTTGCTTTTTTTTACATTCACACACACAATCTCCATCCTAACTGTGCATCAGGGTAAAGGGCAATAAAGTTGCTTTGCTTGCATAAGCATTTTAAGTTAATGTTTTTTATTCTATAGGGGCATCTTTTTACTAAACAAAAAAACCACTGGAAGCAGTTAAAATGTTATGTTTAACACTGATGTACTATTTAGTGTTTTATAACTTCAAATCCTAAACAGGATGCTGAAGAATTGCTAGAGAGGCATGAGAGCCCTTCCATCATGAGAGCAATCAGATTCAGGCAGTGGGTCTGCAAAGCTTGCAAGGGAACAGGGGACCAGAGAGCTGGGGAGATCTGGGTCCTGCCACCACATCCAGAGCTCATTGAAGTCACCGCTGCCCTCAGTGTAACACAACTGGAAGTCTCAATTCTGAAAAATAAATAAATAAATTGAAAGGGAAAAAAAAAACCAACCAAACAACCAGCCTTACAGACATCCTTAATTCAGGGCACATCAGATCACCAGCATCATCCACCTGCTGAAAATGAGGCACATATCTAAATCTTGAAAGGAGCGGAGCTTTCGGTGCTATTACATTTCCATTGGGGCGGGGGGCCGGGGGAAGACATGGGGGCTGCACTCTGGAGCACAACAGCAACATTCATAACAGCCTTCATTCCTCCACAATAATTCTTCTTCCTATGTTATACAGAACAGTCATTTAATATTTGTTTCTAGGTAATTAATTTTGGAAATGCTTTTCATTAAAATTGAACAGATCACTGTGCTTTCTGCGTGCACTGCAGGAACCTGGGTAACCTGGGGCTTATGTTGTGTAAAGATGGAGATAGAGTTGCTATAGGTAGGATGGAATGAATGCAGATTTATAAGATTATTTTTTAAATGTGAATGAAATGACAAACCTAATTTTCCTCGGTGCAGGAATGGTTCATCTCTAGTTAAGAATTAGTAGATGCAGAACAGTCTGTTGAATATTCAATGTGCAACCAAGACTTCTGCCTTTGCTGTGCCCTCACTGAAAATTATGAAGCATATAAGGCCAGAAAAATAATAAACCTCTGTTCCCAAGAGTTACGCTCACTCTACCCACCTCAAATTGTCATTTTGGAGCTTGATTGAAAAGCGATTGAGAAGGAGGAGGAAAACAGCTGTCAGACCAGGGCCCTAGCTACAAGGCTGCTGCAGCTGCTCTGTACCCATTTGCACAGACAAGTTGGACCATCAGAATCCTCCCCAGTCTATTCCAGCAACCTCAGGTCTCAGTGGACCAGTAAGGTCAGGGTGAGCATCAGCCATCATGACAGGGAACAATATATTAATGGTGCCCATGGGTCACCTATATGAAGAAGTTTTGGGGCACCCAGTGAGGATAACTCAACATTGCATTGCACAATTCCTCTTTCTGTTGTCCCCAGAATATAGAAAGGTTATGGATGATTTCACTTCCAACTAGAAGACTGAGTGTAATGAGCTTGTTCTCTAGCAAATCACTGTCAGATTTCCTACCTTGGTGAGGAGTAATTTTCAATGATGAACAAAATGTTCCACCCACATTATGAGGGAGACTTTGAATTGAAAATAATGTACCCACAATGTGTGGTTATATCTATCATTGTCATATGCAATTTAAAAGTAACAACAACAAAAAAAAAATAAAAATGAAAAACAAACAAAAAACAAACAAACAAACAACCCACCAACCCAAAGATTTATTCATTTAATAAAACTCTTCATAAGGGACCACCCAACTTTGGATGTCCAGTCTTAGTCAACTGAGGCCAAATAAGTCATCACAGAAGCTCCATTTTTATACAAAAGAGAAGAAACCTAATTCTGGCATGCTGTAACTTTTGAAGGCTCAATTATTCAACCTTCATACCCCTCAGACAGATGGAATTAAGGAGGAGGAAAAATTATTACTTGTTTTAAAATAAATGTATCACTGGGTAGGAGAATTAAGTCCTCCCCTCACAATTAGCTCAGTGGCACTATTCCTTGCTTGAAATAATGGCAGTAGTAGGCTGTTATCTTTTAAGTGTTTCTCACTAGAGGTGTACAGGAGCATGTTCAAGGCTAGCATGTCCAGTACTAGTTGCAAGTCAGAACACATATGATGAGCAGTGTCACTCTGGGGTCCTGCCCTGTGTCCCTTATTGAGCTACAAGCCCTTTGGTCTTCTCCCTCTGTGCTCTTTCAGCCTCATATTCTGTCCTACACTGGGTCCTGATGCTTCCCTCACCTTCTTAATCTTCCCTCATTCCTTCTCTGCTTTCCCCTTTTTCCTCTTTTCCCTTGTCTGAAGCCCCACGGTCCCTCCATCTTTCTGCACTTGTGGTAGTTTCCTCCTCTCCTTACTCCATCTGCATCCCATAAGATCACAAATAATGACCCTTACTGGCATTTCCTCTAGCCAGAAATGTGGAAATATAAAGTCACCACAAAGAGATGTTACAGGGGAAACCTCCTCCTATCCACTTACTTAGATCCCTTTTTCCATCCACAATCTGGGCACAACGAGGTGAGGAGAAAAGCTGAAGCATATTAAAAGGAAATGGAGCTTGCAAGGACTTTATCTGGCCGAGGCTAAAAAAAGCATCTGTAAACTGACATTTTCAGAAATATCAGACTTTGGTTAAAGGCACTTGCTTGTCCTACAAAATTGTGAGTTTCTGTACCAAAGCATGTTGCGTTAGATCTTCACAATTGTCATAATTCTTTAGGATGCTCAAATATGTCATTTTCCCCTAATTTCATTCACTGAAATGACTGAACCACCAAACTGACTGCTTCCACGATAGTTTGCCTTGAGTCAGAGGCTAGCCAGGAAAAAAAAGCTCTTTCACTGTTACAAGCTTGGCAAAGCAGTAAACAATACTGCCAGTTGTGAGCATTAAGAAACTACAAATCAGGCCATGCACAAACAGCCTTGTAGATTAGCTGTAGAACTATTATTTTTTTCAAGTAGTAGTAAAATCAGGCACCTGCAGTTAAGGTGGTTTCGTTTTCTCATTGCACTTGCAAGGCTTCCCTCATAAACTTAACAACTTCGCAAGATTTGTGTTTGAAATCACAGAATCACAGAATGTGAGGGGTTGGAAGGGACCCAGAAGATCGTCTAGTCCAACCACCCTACCAGAGCAGGGTCACCTAGACCAAGTCACCCAGGAACACATCTGGGGGGTCTGGAATGTCTCCAGAGCAGGAGACTCCACAACCTCCCTGAGCAGCTCGTTCCAGAGCTCTGTCACCCTCACTGGGAAAAAGGTTTTCCTTGTGAATGAAGATGAAAGATGGGCTGCTTATATTTTCACTTGTCTGCTGGATCTTGATCTGGATGAAAACATCAAGCACTGTAAGACTCAAATCAAGACAGATGGCAAAACAATATAAGCATGAGGGAATAGAATATTATGATGAAAAGCATCGAGGAACGTATCTATAGGTGATAGCACCAGTGTGTCTATCATACTTCTTGAATCTTTTATAATAAAATTCCAGACAATAAATCTCAACTCTGTGATTAGTTATGTGCTCCTTTCCACAGCTTCAGATATAATTTAATGTCATGACAAAGCACCTGTCTTAGGGTTAGATGTATTCAATATAGTAAAAACAAAGATCTGCTTCCTGCCCAGATCTTCATCCTCCTTTGGAGTGTGTCTATTTACTTATCTAAAAGTACAATTAAAAAGTTTCAACATTCCTAAACCATCAGCTCCCTTAATAATTCCTAGTGAAGTCTATAGGGGTGTGCATAAACATGAGGATCAAGGATGAGCCAGCAGTTTACTTGAGGAACCCGTGAGAGAGGTCACACATTTTTTG
Organism: Corythornis vintsioides; assembly: GCA_025447755.1. Classification (NCBI taxonomy): domain Eukaryota; kingdom Metazoa; phylum Chordata; class Aves; order Coraciiformes; family Alcedinidae; genus Corythornis; species Corythornis vintsioides. The sequence continues at coordinate 46,930 of JAOEGS010022982.1, forward strand.
AGGCCAAGCTTCACAGATATGCATACAGCAGCAACACATCTATGTGCAGCCCCAAGCATGCTGAAGGATCACTGGCAGCTTCAGGCTGCAGCAGGGACAAGAAGCACACTCCAGCCTACCATGTTTGCAAGAAAGGGCATCGAGAAGCAAAACAGACAAACTGCTTCCAGCAATGCCACACCTGGCTGCCCAGGGCAGCAAAATTCCCAGAAGAGGGACCACAAAGGCTTGCCTCCTGGGTATGCTTCCCTCCGGTCCCACCCTCCTACACTCTGGGGTGACCAATGCCATCTACTATGGGCACTTTTGCCTCGGCTGACTCTTTTCCCAGAAAGAGAACCTATGCATAATGTGGTATGTGCTGACTTGATACCCAGAGGAGCTGTTAAGAGAAAAGAGATATGAAAAAAGACAATTAGATAGACACTTGTTCCTGTACTTCCATAATCCTGCAGATTCTGGAAGAGTTTCCTGAATATGTATCTAATCCCCTCCCGGTCTACTTTCTACATGGCACACCAACTTTGACAAGTTCAATGCAAAGATGCTCCTAACACATCCGAAGCTTCCTGGGGCACATATTGCATGGAACTGATATCACTGCCAGAAAGATATGGGCTGGCAGTCCAGTAATCATAAAGTGAGCTCTATGGGCAGAGAGATGGAAAGACAGATGCAAAATGTACGGGGCAAGAATCCCAAATTTTTCATTTTTTATTTTTTTTTAAGGTGAACATTTCAAAGCCAGTATCAAGCACCTGTTGTTACATGCTAAAGGGGAAATCCTTCCACCAGATCCACAGGGCAGGTCTGAGATAAGCAGCTGGAATGATAAGTTATCTCTGTTGCAATTCAGGAAATATAGATGCTAATGGTGTGTCAGCAGGGAAGCAGACACACAGCGGACCAGGGTTAAGCAAGCCTAGGATGGTATTTATTCATATATAACATTTGCAAAGAAGGTGACTCCCTACCTCACCCCTGGATGCCCAGAGGAACTGCTTATAACCAAAAATATGCCCAGGGAAGTCAAGCGGAAAGGTCAAGTGGGGCAGGGGGTGAATCTCAGCCCTGACAGCCCTCTCATCAGCACTGGTGGTCCCCACCATCCAGGAAGGATGGCAGCCTGTCCCTCTGCACCTGCCGACCACCACGCCTCGGTGGAACCCAGCTGGGCTCCTGTGCTGGCACTGATGGAGTGAAGTCCTGCCAGCTCTCAGAGAGCTGAACGTGCTGCAGCTCAGAAGAATTAGAGGTCACTTGCACATCCCTTTGCACTGGGCTGGATCAACTGTAGCTGAACCATTCCTGGCAGACATTTGTCCAATCTATTTTCAAAATCCTCCCACTGCCACTCTAGGCAATCTATTCTTGTGCTTTCCAACAGAAAGTTAGAAAGCTGTTCTTAATGTCTAATCTAAATAAGTCAACTTTAAAAAATGACAAGTACAGTTAAAAGTTTCAAGATTTTTCCTAATAATAAATGTGGCTTTCATTTTATTTCTCTGTTGGTTGCTGCACATTCAGGGTAGTTTCAAAGCACTTTTTAAAGCATCTCTCTAGAATTATGATGTACAGAAACCATATTTTTTATTTTTCACAAGAGCCGAGATTGTAATTTAATTACATAAATCCAGGAGGAGGAGATTTAATGAAAAGAAAAAAAAAAAGTCATAAAGTCCTGCAAGAGATGCCAACACTTAATTTAGGTGTAAAAGGCACTTTTTTTTTTTTATTTTATCCATATGTCTCACAGACCCATTGCCCAAAAATATTCTGAACTGACAGCAATGTCAGGCAGAAGAGATATCTCACCCATAACTAATAGAGAAGAATATCTCAGGTGTAGGAGATGTATTCCTATGTATATGCATACATATTCCTTCATTTACCTCTCATCAAAATCCACTTTAATTACTCCAATGATGTGAACATTGCCTTTCAGTAGACATTCTGCAAGATTCTATTCAAATAAGTTAATAGCAAAAGAGGTGGTTTCCTCCTGCCTCACCAAAGATGAACCCACAGAAAGCTGCCACTTTGCTCTGGTGCTTAAATTCAAAAGTATTATTCAAAAATAAGTGGTCTTACTTTCTGCTTCAAGGTTTTTGAAAGCAGCCTAGGCTTGCTTACCAAGCCTGGTGAAAATGCAAAAACACATGAAAACACAAATAGGAGCTCTGATCTTTTACAACAACAAAACAGATTTGAAGGAAAACTACACCACTTCAACTTTTTAGATCCACATTGCTAATGTCCCTGGAGACCATCACATTCAAAATTTACACCCTCAGAGCTTGTTATATATCACTGGAAATGCCTAGCTTTTTAACTAGGGCTTCACATTAATTTTGCCTAACTTCATCATCCACAATGTAGCCCCCTATATCTGAGATATTTACCCTGGGCACTGCATTTCATACCAGAGCAGTCACTTAGCAGGGTGAGTTGTCCATTGGACTGTAAATGGCCTCTGTATTGATAACAGAGAGGGAGAAAGAAGAGAAGAGAAGAGAAGAGAAGAGAAGAGAAGAGAAGAGAAGAGAAGAGAAGAGAAGAGAAGAGAAGA
>JAOEGS010022982.1:50393-62606 GCA_025447755.1 Corythornis vintsioides
AGAGAAGAGAAGAGAAGAGAAGAGAAGAGAAGAGAAGAGAAGAGAAGAGAAGAGAAGAGAAGAGAAGAGAAGAGAACAAGAAGCACCTGGAATGCAGGTCCATGTTGAGAATTCCTTGGAAAGCCCCAGTTTCCACCCTCAGCATGTTTGCAAGATTGATCACATCATGCTGAAAAACCTTGGCTGTGTCTGGAACAGTTACTTCTGCCATGGTACTTACTTCTTCTGCAGACAGTCCCTATCAGTCCATTTCCCACTCCTTGAACTTTTCTCTTTGCTCCACCTTAGATGAAAACTCTGCCTATGTCTGCATTCCCACAATGTCCCAACCCTCCCTGAATGGTTCAAAAAGTCCAAGACTCTTTGCACACCCAGCCTTAGGTACTCCAGCTCTTCACACAACTTCTTGATTGCTCAGTGCCTTCAGTAAGATTCTCTTTTGTCTTCCAGACAGAAGGATTCTCCTTCCTATCCTCAGATACAGGTTCCTTCTTTACCCAGCTTTAATTTCTTCACCAAACCATTCCTACCTGCTGCTGCTTTGCTGCATACATAGACCCTGCTGGACAAGGGGCAGGATTCCAAAACTCCTTTTAGCTTGACCAAATTGGTGTAACACCTTTTTTTTTTTGCACCCTTGAACTTGACTGCCATGACCTTTGGTCTCATTCTCAAAGCTCTGGGTGACAACAGAAAAATTTGACCTTGTTGATATAACCTAGAAAAATAGATAAAACCTATAACATTTTGATCATGTTATATTTTTATTATATAACATTATGAAAAAAAAAAAAATGGAAAGCATCAGGCAACCCTAAAAAGAGGCAGCTCTCCCATTCTCATCTGTAATGACCAGACAGGAGGCAGAGAGCGAGGTCTTCATCTCTTACTCTTAAAATAAAAGCATGCATATTTTAAAATGTTTGGGTTTGGTTTTTTTGTATAGCAGCCATTAATATGGAACACTTATAAAATAATTGTATGAACGCTGGATGTTGACCAAAGTTTTCTGGATGTTTACTAAGTATGTTGGTTTCATGAAAAATATGGCTATAAGAAAGAGGAAATAATGGGGAAAGACCACAAGAAGCCCTTCTAGAAACATCTGAGGGGTAGTAGAAGCCATTGAAACTACCAAATTACCCCTGAGTAGTTGAACCTAACCTTGATGCACCAGCCCAGGAGGTTTGAACTAGCAAGGTCAAAACTCTGGAGCAAAAGGATTAACTCAGAGACCCTTCTGGCTGCACAAAGACCTTCTCATTCAAGAGGAGAGCGGATTGTCATGAAGCCATGGCAGGGAAAGCAGACTGACTGACATAGGGTCCCCCAGGATTATTGGTGCCAAATGCAAAAGCTTCTGTCAGCTCAGAAAATGCTTTGCTGACATGCTGAAGATAAAAATAGTGTATTGCCAACCACCCTCTCACCACACATCCCAAAACATGCCATATGGCCGAAAGTACTACAACTGATTTTGCCATTCCTCGGGTTCTGGTGTGAATTGACAATGAGTTTAACATATAAATTACATCATCTTTTAACTTTTTGTGATGTATAACATCGGACAGCTTTGTCTGGGCCAATCCATCATGAACTAGTCTTGTTGACATTTTGGATTCTCTCTTCTGACCTTGTCCTTTCAGCAGAGGCGTAATTGTGCTTATGATAATTTTATTCCTAGTTAGGCAGTGATTTTGCACACCTTTGAGATGCAGAATAACTAAGAAGCCAGTTCCCTGTACAATTGCTGAAACAAGGCACCTTGAACCAATTTCTGCTGAAGCACAGTCCAGTGGTGTAGCAGTAAATAAAAGTGGGTAAACTCACCTCTCTCTGTGCACATAAGTAGGTTAACTCTCTTTAGTCATGTTTACTGTTGACTATACCACAGGTGCAATCTCAGCTGGGGGCTCCCTACTGAGGCAACACCAACCATATGTTTGCACAACACAGGTGGAGTCAGGGAAAGGTGTTGTACAACCCAGTCCTCACGATATGGAGGGTTTAGCAGGCAAAAGGGATGGGTCCAGGCTCATTTCTGCCATCCCTCCCATGTACAGAGAGCCTCCTATTTCAGCCAGGGAGCTCTATGTTCAGGAATCATCACTAATTTGTCCTTACTTACACACCATCAAAGGGCTTTAGGGATGTTTTTAGGCAAGTAACACTTTAGCAATTATCTAGGGTGACGAGCATTTTTTTTTTTTTTTCTTGAAGAATCAACTGTTCAGTGTCAGGGATTTTACAACTATTATGGCACATGAATTGAGCTGTTCCCTATGAAGACTGATTTCCTTTCACAGGCTGTGTGTGGGAGCAACAGAGAAATCTCTGCTGTTCTAACTGGTGTCAGTACCCTATACAGTCAAGTGCAGCTGCAGAAGTGCAACCATCATTTCACCTGTTGCATATGCTCCATGGAAGATCCCTGACCACCCTGCTCTGAGAATGATTTAGCTTGTTTCAAACCACTGGATTTACATAAATGTGATAAAACATTATGGACTGCAAATATTTAAAGATAAACTTTGAGCTCCACCCACCACAGCAAAAAGAAAGGGACATCCCTCCACTTCTGCATTTTCAGGAAAGAAAAAGTTCTATCAGCTGTAGGCTACTTTTAGTATAAAACTTTAGACTTAGTAGATTATAATGAATAGGCTACTACACTCCCAGTCTGATAACTGGGTAACTAGACTAATGCAGGTATGTTAGGTATGTTTTAGTTGAAGACCACAACTTCACAAGGTCACTCACTCCTGCCCTCTTCAATGCATCTTTCAACCTCCTCAGTTCTTCCTCTAAAGCTGATGGGAGCAGATGGAGGGACAGACATCTATTTGACCAGAGGAAAAAGTAATTTCCTTCAGAAACAGTTGTGAAGCTGGAAGGAGTGGCAAACAGTGGGATCTCTGCACACTGCTCTATTTTTCTGCTGCTTGCCACAATTTTATTTTGTGTTGTTTCTGGATCTGCTTCCTTTACATGTTTTTCAACTGTTTCTGGCAGGAGGTTGTTGTTACTGGAGTGTGGATACGTTGCTGGAGATGCTATTCAAGTTCACAGGCTGCTTGCGTGCTGCTAATTTTCACTGCCCTCAGCACTCTTGCTCCCTGTCAACCAGACTTGCTTTGCCATGAAATTTAAAATAAAAGGTATCAGTTATTTAAAATAAGAAGTATTTGCTATTTATCAGAAAGCCTAGCTCCCTGGGGAACAGTGACTTGCTTTTAGCATTGGTCTGGCTGCATGGTCTAGGCTTCATGCCTGAAGGTGAGGTGCTTCTGGAGCTTAGGGAGGCAGCCCAGGAACAAGACAATTTCCTCTTATCTCTTCCACAGCCTCCTCACCTCTTCCGTTTCTGGAAGCTGTTACTTAACACAGCATTAAGCATAACTGGTTACCAATCCAGTCCAGAAAGTGAGCAAGAGACACTAATAGATAAGACGTGTGTTTTAGACAAATGCTGAAGCTCATAGAGGAGCAGTAACATCGCAATAACAGAAACTGAGTTTCAATTGAGTTGAAAAAAGCAATTATCTGGTACTATGGAATGAAGTGAGAACACGGTAACATTTTATGATATTGTGATTCCTCTTTATCACAGATTTCTGGAAGTGGGGAGGGGCTTGCTATGACCTTTACATGTAACCATGAGGCCACCAAAGGCTGCCCCTGATCCGCTGCACTCATTTCCCAAGACAGCCTCTGCATGGTAACATTTGATTTCATCCTGGCTTCCTTGGACTTGTCTTCTGGAGTTTTTCTGGAAGGTCAGCACAAACATAGACCCAAAAAAAAGATGATCAGAGCACCACCAACAAGTCTTCACCAGACCAGGGTTGAAGACAGGGCTAACAGGGCCACAACAAGCAGGGCCAACCCACTTCTCATCAGACTCCCACATCCTTTATCCTGTGGGTGCTTACCCACATATCCCTCTATCATGATCCTCTATCTCCTTCTTTTTTTTACCTTTTTTTTCTCTTTTTTTTTCTTTCTTTTTTTTTTTTTTTCCTTTTAGTGTTTTTTCCTCTGCACAAGTTGAGCTTAAAACCCTGAAACCCGAAGCCCTGAAACTGAGCTGCTTGGCCCTACCGGTGGCACAGCCACTCCATTCAAACCCGTGTCCGCTCTGTGGCCCAGGCGTCGTCAGGATGAGGGCGGGGGCTGGGGGGGTGTCAGGAGAACGGGCAGCAAGCGGCTGCCCGAGGTGACTGTGCCCCGTGGGCTGCGAGTGGGCGACCGCAGAGCTGAAGGAGTCGATGATCAGGAGAGAGGGGGATTCTCAGGGATTTCCACCTCCCCCAACAGCAGCAAACGCGTGTGGCTGCGGGGGGATGGGGGGGGGTGGGAAGTGGCGGGGAAACCACTGAGATTTTATTCTTGTGAGAAGCAATTAAATACAAATTAGTTTCACTCATGCGGAGGGAAGATAGCCCTGTCTCTCCGTCCCTAACCCTTCGAGGCAGCCCGTGGGCCAGCGTGGGTACCCGGGCCCCGCCTCACAGCGGCTCCGGGAGGCGGGCGAGGCGCTTCCGCATCCCTGTCCACACCCGCCCACCCTCCGCGCTACCCTGCGCCGATCCTCTCCACCCCGTCCGGGCCACTGGGTGGGAGAAATTCAAGTTAAAGAAGAGGCTGACCCGGAGCTGTTCCCAGTCTCGCTTCCAGCCCGCGGAGAGCCCCGGGGGTCAGGAGGAGCGGGACGGGACCGGGAGAGATCTGTGCGGCCGGTGGGAGCCGGCGACAGAACAATCCTGGTCTCTCTCCTCCTGCATTTTAATCCTGAAATCTGGAAATGGAAATTGTTTGATGTATGAGGAGACGTTATCTAATTAGGGCGTAAGAAATTTAATCTTTCCAGCAGGCAGGTCATATAATTAATGTTAATTTAACGCTCAAATTCTCAGTCATTAATTTTTATTCTCTTAAATGTAGTTTGGCAGGGCCCCCTGATCCATGGCAATGGATTTTACTGAATGTAAGAGCACACTTGGTCTTTGGAGTGAATTACTGCAGCCCTTCCTATCCCAATAACAAGATCACATCATGTATGCATTATTAAGCCATGTAATTGAATGGTCCATAGTTTGCATATCAGACTATTAAAATAATGTGTTTTGCTTTTCTTCCAACACGTAATGTTAAAGCCTTTGCGAATATTTGGTGATTCTGATAATTATCACCAAATTACTACAAATGTTCTCTTCATTAACGTGATTTCTTTCAAGCATTTTTAAAAAATGTGAATAATGCATTAAGTGGTGGCTTGTAAAGTGTTGGGTTTTTTTTTTTAACTAAAACTTGTCAACTGCAATTAGAAAATGAGTCAAAAAAAAAAAAAAAAAGAAACAAAACAAAACAAAACAAAACAACCAACCCACCCGACAGTTGCACGGGAAGAGAACAATTCTATAAGATTGGAAAAGACAACTTGCCTTTTTTCCCTATTTCAGATAAGTGACTGTATACCTTTAAAGTTTCACTTCATTGGGAGCAAAAGTGCATGCAATCTAAAGAACTGTCGATTGCAGATGATACAGAACAGATGGAGGAACAAAGTTGGAGCTTTTCCCTTTACAGGGAATAGATGGGGACAGAGGCAGACAGAAAGAGAGATTGATTTGAAAAGATACTGACCTCTCTCCTTCAGCTTCAATTTAACTTGTCCTGGGAAAAAAAAGAAAAAAAAAAAAAAAGAAAAGAAAAAAAAAACCAACAAAAAAACCTACACAACATAACAAACCAAACCCAAGTGAAATCTGCCTCCTCCCCCTCCTGCCTGCCTCCTGCGTCCCCCGCCCCATGTTCGCACTGTCATCTGAACAAACCGTTGCGCCTATCTCAGAAGGTGAATAATTCTCAATTAACTAAGTAACTAACTTTCTTCTTGCCATCTTGAGTCACTCACTTAACTAAATCTTAAGCCTTCGAGACCTTTCATTATTGCCTTCCCCCGCCACATTATTTTCAAAGTTCAATAGCAAGGCAACAAAAAACACTGCTGCAAAATAAGAGTCTCTTTTAAAATTAAATAGCTATTCATTTGCATCGGAAGAAGTTACTTTTCCCCCGTCCTTTGCATTGTTTAGGCATTAAAAAAAAAAAAAAAAAAAAAAAAAGCAGCCCACAAAACCCCACGCAGCCCATGTCAGGATCAGTGTCATGGATGCTCTGCAGACTGCGAAGCCACCGTGACCAAGTGAGTAGGCGCTGGATCAGGTATGGTGTTGAGCTGTGTGACTCGGGGCATCCCGCAGCGCTATGCCTTTGCTGCTCTGCAGCCAGAAGCGCTTGGATCCTGCCAGGCCCACCCCGCTGCTCTCTGCTCCCCGCGGGCAGCCGGCGGGGATGCGCAGCGGCGACAGGCGCGATGCGGGGCGGTGCGGGGCGGTGCGCATGGCCGCTCCGCGGGGCCGAGGTCGGGGCTGAGGCTGGAGCTGGGGCCACGGAGTCTCCTCGCCCTGTCGGGAGCCCTGGACGGACGGCGGAGCGCTCTTATTTTGGTTGGGAGCGGACAGTGCTGCCGGCTGGAGCCGAGAGAGCGGAGAAAGGCGAACTGTGCTCCTCTGTTTGGTTTAGGGTTGGTTTGGTTTTTTTTTTTTTCTCTTTCCCTTTCCCTCCTCTCTCTCTCCCCTTCCCCTCCTCACTATAGCAACCAACGCCAGCCTGACAAAAATGCACCCTCTGTGGACAATGGCCCAGCCTTCCTGCTCGCCTCTCTCCTCTTCTTCCTCACCGAGCGAAAAAGTTTCCAACCCTCCCCCCCCCCCCCCCCCCCCCCCTCCCCCCCTCCCCCCCGGGGCGACCCCCCCCCCAAACCCCGCCACGGGCCAGCGGGCCCCGCCCCGACGGGGCCCGCGCCCCCCCCCCCCGGGGGGCGAGGAAGACACACAAGTCGCCTCCTCAGCCAGGGGCCTCGCTTCCTCCAGCCGCCCTGCCAGCGGGACAAGCGATTTCTGCCCTGCCGTGGGAGTGGGGGCTGCCCCTCTTGCATTGGGCTGCTGGAGTTTGGAGGGGGGCTGATGCCGAGGCAGGGTGGGGGGGAGGTTTGGGGAAAAGCTTATCAGGACGCCCCGGGTCTCCTCCAGGCTGTCAGGGTCGGAGGGATGCAGCCCCGGCGGGACTCAGCCCCCGACCGGCTGTCAGGTTCGCCTCTCTGGTGGCGAAAAATACCAAGCCCAGACTGGCAGGGTTTATGCTTTGGACCGCGAGTGGCGGAGCAGAGCAGTGGTGGCCGAGAGCCCTCTGAGAAGGCGCTTTGGGAAAGGAGAGGGAGTTGTGGCCAAAAGTTCTCCGCAAGCTGGAAGCGGGCAGGGAGGATCATGTCCTCCGGTGAAGCAAGAAATGGTTTATGAGCTCCAGGAGTGCTCTGTCCTGCTTGCCTCCATCAGAGGTGATCAATGAACGAAACAAACAACAACAAAAAAGCAACTGTTAGATTTGTCAGAGAAGGATGGGCACTTTTCTCTCTCCCTTCCTCACCACCTGCCCCCCTTTCCCTTTTTTTTTTTTTTTTTTCCTTTCCCTTTTCTTTTTAATCTGTTGCTGTGTTTTCATCCTGCACAATTCTCTGGACAGCGCAGGCTTTGGCAAGTCCCGGCTGAAACCGTTTTCCCGTGCTGGAAAGGCTGCATCGCCTCCCCTTTCCTACCCATTCACCTGCTTTTCACGCCAGCAGAAGCGCCCTTCCAGCTCCATCGCGGGGCGGTCGCTTCCCAGCCGGGCTTGTGAACACTAACAGTGCAAACTCCGCAGCACCAATCGCATCTGGGTCTGTCTCCGAGAATTCAATAAACAAGCTGTATTAACTCCAACCAGAACTTATCTCGTAGACTGATGGAATTTGTTCTTTTTTTCTTCTGCTTCTTCTGCTTCTTTTCCCCCCAAGGCCTCATATTCACCACTCAAAATTTAGCAGCCTGCCTTTGATAAATTACTCAAAGTAATCCCTGCAACAGCTAAGTCTGACTGTTTGACGTTGTGTTAGAAGTCTTCATAGCGGTATCTGTCTATAAAATATTCACTTGCGGACTACAAAGGGTGGATCATTTTTAATGACATGATTCAGAACTGGAGGATGAAGGGAAAAGATTAATATCCGTGAATTCAAATAATTTAATTTCAAATACTGAACTTAGAACATTTTATCCAACTAGTTTAAACAGTGATGCAGATAAAATAGCAGAGTCTCAGATGAATGAAGTGGCCAGAAGAATAGAGTTGCAGGAATGTTGGAAATTAACATTAATCCAAACTTTACAGGAACTTTTTTTTATTATTTATTTCTACACTTTCTTATCTTCTGGTGTAATCAGTATTCTAGCAGGGAAAAAATGTATATGATAGTACATGTATATATGTGTATATATATATACGAGGAGAGAGATTTTCTTTCCTCTAGAGATAGGTGGAGAAATCTATTTAGATGGTGGATTTTAATTTCAATGGGTAATGTGAGCTTGTGCAATCAAAGTTATCAATTTCTGTCCTTTTTGTTTAGATTTCTTAGTTAAATGTGTTTGTTATATCTACCCCGAGGAGAAGCAACTTGAAATTGTAGCTTTTGAGTCATCTTATAAATACATCCCTGAGGCTGCGGTTCTTGCAGCTTTAAGCAGTTTTCATTAAAGCAGCCAGCTGCCTCTTTGTGTAGATTGGATTTTTTTAAAGCAATCACTTGTGAAGCCTCGGCCTCAGTTTTGTCTCTCCTCAGGCCCTTAAAGTTGAAGTTTCATTCATGTCTTGGGTCTCTCCACCGAATAAGACTCCTTGGAGCAACACTGGAAAGAGCCACACGAAAGTGCAGGCTTGAATACCTCATAGAGAAAGGTTAAAAAGGAAGCAGAGATCAAAACAATCCCATCTCACAAAAGATGCATTAAATGCGCCCCAGCAATAAGCACAAATCTTCCAAGTTGGCCTTTAAAGAGAGCACCAGGAGCCTCACGTTTATTGCACCCAGCAATTCTCTGAGCAACTCGCTGCGTCTTTGCACTCCTGGCGCATTTCCTCCTAAAACAACATCTAATGGGAAGATAATAGAGACGCAGAGAGGAGGCGCGGGGATTTCCCCCCCCCCCAACCCCCCTTTCCTTTTAGCTGCGTGAGTCTATCTCAAGGCTTCGAGATCAGAGTTTAAAATTAGTTTTTCACCTCTAAACAGGACAGGCACACGCAATATATATTATCCGCTCTACAAACGCGCGCACCCAAACACATCAGGCAAGACCGTGCGTTTGAAGCGCACTCCCCCAGCCCCCAGAGCCGCGGAGGCTGGTGAGTAAGTGGCTGGGAAACGAGGCTCGCTAGGAACGAGCTGTGCTCGTGTTTTGCTGCTGGAAAGGCAGCTTTCTCTCCGGCGTGCACTGAGTTGAAATGCCAAGGGAGCCCAACGCCTCGCAAGCTGGCCCCTGCCGCAGCAGCCTGAGGCGGGTGGCGGCCAGGGCACTCCCAGGAGACGCGGTGGCCGGGCGTGGGGGCGGTCGGAGGGCTCCCGGAGCCCGCCAGCGTCCCTCTGCATGCACCTGATGTGTATGCAGCACCTCGCCTCCCAGCCAGGAGAGAGCTCCAGTTAAGTGTCGCTCTATGTATTTTATAGCGAATATTCTCGAGTAGCTGCACTGCAATGAAGGAGATATCAAGGAGGCCTGTCAGTTCAAAGCTTTTGGGGTTGTTTGAAAATCTTCTTCACGTCAAAGTAAGCAGCCCTGGTATTTGAACAGCTGCTTTGAACAGTGAAAAGGGCTGAGCTGAATCAAAACACTGCAGTGTCTGCCCAAGACACCGCATCACCTTCAACCTGCTTTTATACGAGCAGAGAAAAGGAAAGAAAGGCTGGCGAGACCTCTAATCCCGTGGGGTCAGCCCCGCCAGAAAGGGGCCACATGACTGTCCCTTTCACATCGCAAGCGCCTCGGACCCGAGCAGCGGCCGGAGCGGGAGCCCGCTGCGGGCAGCGGTGGACCGCAGCAGTCGGGCGCTCGCTTCCCGGCGCTCCCCTCCACGGGGGGAGACGGGAGCGAAGGATGCTTAAGGAGCGGTATTAATGACAGGGCTAACAATGATGGGGAGGACGAGGAGGTGGAGTCTGCGGCGGCTCTGAATGCACCGGCCGCTCTCCTCGCTGCTCCCAGCTGCGACTACATAGGCGTGCGCTCAGCCGGGGAGGGGGCAGGAGGGGCGACAAGGGGCTTTGCTGCGGGACTCGGGTTTTGTCCGCCTCCTAATGCCATGTTGCTACTTCAGTAACTGTGTGATTACCGGTAGCCTTTGAGATCTGCCGCTGCGCTGGCAGGAGTAAAGAGGCACGCAGGACGTTGACAGCAAGCATCACCTGCTAGGCGGTCGTGTTGGGGTAAAGGGGAGAGATACACGACCGGGGCAGAGCTGAAGGGGTTTTCCCCAAACAAGTGATGTCTGGAGCTCGCTGACCCCCCGCGTCCCGTCTCCTCGCCCTCTCGAGAGTGGTGCTGCCGGCACCCCACGGAGACCGGCTGTCCATGGGACGAGCGCACGCCATGGGGCCAGGGCACAAGGGAGCTCGTTCGGATGGTCCCCGGGGTGGGTCCGCGCCGGACGAGAACCGCACGCTGGAGTGAAAACCCAGCCCCGATAATGATGCACGGCATCTCGTGTCGCGTCCACGCATGAACTTTTGGCAGCAGACTCGGAGGCGGGCTGTGGGGAAAGCAGCCCCCGGCAAAGCCTCGGCGATCCTGGGAGCGGGACGGAAAGGCTGGCCCGGGTGCGGGGAATAGGGCGGTTCTCCCAGGACGGTCCACGCGATGCTTTGGCAGATGCCTGCTGCGGATTTGCCCTGTCGTTTTGTCTCAACTCACTGGTCTACACATAATTGGGAGGAGAGAGACGAGAAAACGAGCATCAAATTATAAAATTCCTGGGTGCCCAGTTGTTTCCTTACGGGAAACAAAAGGTAGCGCTTCACTTCAGAGGCGCTGACTTCCCTCCCCGCGACACTCGCAGTATTGTTCTTCCCTTCGCCTGCACCTCGAAGAAAGAAAGGGAGGGAAAAACCCTTAGGAAGAATCTCCACTGTTTCATGGACAAAGTTTGTTTCCCCCCTCCGCCTCCTCCTTCTCCTCCTCCCTCCCTCCTTGCCCACTCCCCGGCAGAAGGAGCTCTTGATACGCCGCTAAACTAACGAAACGAGGTAACTCCTGCTGCGCCCCTTGTCTCGGGGCACTGGATATCCTGTTTATGCTGCTCCTGTGTATATGTTTATGTGCAGGAGCCCATCCCCCCGCTCCTCCACACCCCCAGGCAGAGGAATATTTCCAGGCAAGGAGTCTTTCCAGCGCTCACGTTAAACGCGATGATTTATAAACAACTCGCAGAAGAAAGCTGTTTCTTGTTAGTAGTAATAAATTCCCCGGTCCGCCCTATTGTATTATTTCGATTAAGATAGTGGGAGGCTGCGACGCGCACCTACCCCCGTGAGCAGTTTATTTTCGAGACAAAGCTATGGCTTCCAGCTCAAAAATGGGCAATGAACTCTTTTCGCGGCGGCCAGCCCGGGCGCTGCTCATTCCTAGGAAATCCGGATCCAGTTCCAGGGTCTCCTTCCTTCCTGTCCGGGCCGCAACTTCTTCTTTATTTTTTTTCTTTCCCAATCCCCCTCTTTTTTTCTATATTTTTTCCTTCCTCCTCCAACTCCCACCCCCTCCAAAAATCTTCCGTATCGATGCAGAGTCGCCAGCGCCGGCTGAGCCGGACCCGCAGGCACCACGTCCCCTTGGGACGGGACGAGCGGAACAATGCCACCTCCGCAGTGCCAAGGTGCGAAGCCCCATCTGCGGCGGAGCGTTGCGCCCCGGGGAGCAGCGGGTGCCTGGGGGACGACGAGGGCCGGCGGGGCCGGAGAGCGAAGAGGGAGGGGGCCGGTCGCACCCCGCCTCCCCGGGGGCGCGGCGCTCCCCGGCTCCGCCGGCGGGGCTGGTTGCGGGGTGACTCTGCGTGCCCTCAACCCGGGTGAGAAAGTTGGGGGCGGGCGTCCCCCCGCCCCGGGGCAGCACGGCCGGCATCCGCACAGAGACCCACGGCGGGGGCGCGGGGCCCCGGCAGGGCGAGAGCAACAGGAGCCGGCGGGCGGAGCAGGGGCGGCAGCCTCCCGCCGGCGGGGCGGGGCGGGGCGGGGTGGGCCCGACGGTGGAGCCAACCCCCCACCCCCGCCCCCCCGCAACATCT
>JAOEGS010022983.1:0-12416 GCA_025447755.1 Corythornis vintsioides
CCCCCCCCCCCCCCTTCACCCATCCCCCAGTCCCTCTTCCGCCCAGCCGCGCACCTGCCGGAGCTCAGGCGGGACACCCCTTCTCGGGCCGGCGTCGATGCTGAGCGGGCTGGGGGCACTGCCCGACTTTCCCGCACCATGGATGGCTTCTACGACCAGCAGGTTCCCTTCATGGGTGCTGGGGTAAGTTTGCTGTGTACCTCCCCTCCCTGCTTTTTGCTGGGGCCCCTTCATCCTGGAGGCACCCTCGACCCACCATCCCTGAGGGCCACTACATGCCTGGGGGCTGCCAGCTTCACTTGAGGGCTGTCAACCTGGTCCTTGCAGAAGTCCTGTGCAGAGGAGGGCCGAGGCCGGCTGGGGTCTGATAGGAAAAGGAAATTTGTGGAGACTGACTTGGCCCACGATTCTGAAGGTAGGCAGGTCTGGCCCCAGTGGCTGTGGCCTTACTACAGCCCTGTGAGAATGCTCTCGAAGCATTCCTCAGTTTAGAAACAATACTGCAAATAATGGCAGTTTAATTTTTTCATCTGTGGTGTGCATAAGTCTTTCACTCTGTTCCAGAGCTCTTCCAGGATCTCAGCCAGCTCCAAGAGGCCTGGCTAGCTGAAGGCAAGTCTTCACCTCCACCTTTTGCTATGTAAAATCTCTCAACGAGCATTTTTTTGAGAACCGGAAATGCTATAAACCTACTTTTTTGTGGTTGTTGTTTTGTTTGTTTGTTTGTTTGTTTTTAGCTCAGGTCCCTGATGATGAGCAATTTGTCCCAGATTTCCAGTCTGACAACTGTAAGTTATTTTTATGGGGTCTTGTTTTTTGGGTGGGAAATGTTTGGGTGCCTGTGCAAAACCTTGTACTGGATTCAGAGCTGCTTCCTTGGGAAAGTGATTGTTTCTGGAGCTGAAATCATGAAATCATAGGCTTTTGAGAGAAGGCATGTACAGTTTGGGGTCATCGAGATGAAACTTGCAGTGTCTCGTCTTTTGTATACGGGGAAAATTATAGCCAAGTGCAGGGAAATATCTCTTAACTGATTTCTGGGCTCCTATGAGACTTGCTGCTTG
Organism: Corythornis vintsioides; assembly: GCA_025447755.1. NCBI lineage: Eukaryota > Metazoa > Chordata > Aves > Coraciiformes > Alcedinidae > Corythornis > Corythornis vintsioides. The sequence continues at coordinate 1,065 of JAOEGS010022983.1, forward strand.
CTTGTATTAATGTTGATTTGCTTATAAATGCTCCTTTTCCTTTTCAAGTGGATGCAAAAGCCTGTGCTCGGCTCCTTGGTTAGCCACAATCTCTGCAGTCTCTTAGAGCTTTTTACAGTCCTGGCCCAGTGCTGTTGGCAAGAGCAGACCTGAGCAGTGAAACTTGAGCCGCTTTAAGCAGCATTAATCACTGGCAAGCAAGCATGTTTAAAAGGAGGCCAGTGAAAACGCAGTCCCTCTTGAATTGCATAAGAACAAGAGTTGGTTCTAAGCCGTGGTTTGCTGCCAGAATGGGTTAGTGGCAAGGGCCAGGCCTGGCTAATGATGTGTGGTGCTTGCACAGCTCTTGGGTGCTGGCTCTCCTGGCGTTGAAGGCACAGTTGGAGGGGAAGGGGGATCAGGATGTTTTGAGTCATTACCTGGCAAACAGAAGTAGTAGCTTGGTGTTGGTGGCTGGGTTTTGCTGCTGAGCCAGACAGCTATGGAACTTAAAGGAAATCAAATTTAGCCTGCAGTTGAACAGATTTTTTCATTCCAGCTTTGTCACAGCATGTAGAAGGGGTATCTTCTCCTACAGTAAAAGCATGTTAATTATTGCTCTTTGATTACTTGAGTGGGAAACTTGCCATTAAACTGTTCCAGACAGCCCAAGTTTCAGATACACTTTTTTTACTTGTCTCCCCTGAGATAAAAGGCGAGCCCGGAGTCAGAAACACAACTGGCTGTTGACATCCTAGTGCAGCCCGGCAGCTCTTGCTTGGAGCAGTAGAAACTGCAGCATGCGTGGGAGGGTGGCTCTTATAGCTGAAGCTGTTTCCAGTGCCTTTTGGCAGTCTCTCGTTTCCTTGTAACCTGAAGAGCTCAGAAAGGAGACAAACTTTTCTGGGAGATGCAGAGGGGAAAAAAATAAAAAACAAAACAAAACCAAAACAAACCCCCAAACCCCCAAACCCACATTTGGTCAGGACTCTTAAAAAAAATGTTATTCTGACCTGCTCAGCCTTAGCAGACTTGGTGTTGAACAGACTTTGTCACTTGAGAGGAGATCTCCCTCCATGACTTCTTGCTGTAATAATCTTCCTTAAGTTTCCCAGGGAGAGAAAACAAAGGAGAAAACAAACCTACTGCTGTGCAAGGAGCTATACTGGCTGTTGGGGCACTCAGACTGAGGTGAAGGGGAACAGGGAGTCTGGCTCTTCCATACCAGCACTGGTGGATAGGTTAGAGGAGAGAGTTCTAGCTTTTAAGCTTTCTGTTCCCACCTTCTCATTTCACTCTGGCTTTGAACCTGCTTTCACTAGCAGGGACATGCTCTGTTCCTGGGCTGGGGGTCACGTTGGGGTTCAGTGCCTGTTAGCTCCTGGGGGAAGGCAAATCCTTCCATAATCAGTATGACTGTTTCTGGACATGTGTTGGACAACATTCCTACAGTTGTGTAGTTTTATGCCTTTTTCCTAAGGAAGCTTCTGCTCTCTTCCCCTGAGCAAACCAGCTCCATCTCCTGCCCTGCAGCCCTGGCATTCCCAGGGGCAAGCTTCATCAGCATAACAGAGAAAAAGGTGAAACCAGGCCTAGTTTTGACCCTGTTGTCATGGGGAATGTCCCCATCTTCAGTCTCGGAGATGCTCTGAACTGTAGAATCATTTTTCACCTTGCTATAAGCCCTTGTTGCATGGCAGCTGCCAACTGCTTGGCTGCTGCCCACTCACTGTTCCTGGTTTTTGTAGCTCAGGTCCCTGGCAGACAGGCTTAAAATTGGGGTTTGGCAGCAAAGTGCTGTAGCATGCTGGAGGAAATCCCACTGTGGGGATGAGGAAGGGAGGGCCCTTCCAATTAAGGGATGTGTTTATCTCAACTGCCTATACCAATCAAGAGGCTGCATTTGGTGCTTATAAGCTACCCAGAGAATCAAGACATTTTCATGGGAAGGCAAGAGGGCCGTGAGTGACTCCTGTAGAGCTCACTGTGTTAGCCTTTGTGCTGCATCCCTAGCTGAGCATAGGTGCAGGTTTGCTCCAACACAGTCCTGGGGAGAAGGGTATATATGTGTTTAAATACAGGGAAATAAAGGGGTCATGAGACCAAGTACCAGGAGTGGCATTGTTTGTTCCAAGAAGACCCGTGGCCCCCTGGACAGGCCATGCACAGCTCAAGTCCCAGGCAGGGTGCAGAGTGGGGTTTCTTACATGCCAAAATTAAAGCAGGAGGCTTGTTTCTGAGGAAAGGTTGTTTCAACAAAAGAAAGCAGGATCCTGGCTTCTATTTCTGGCTCCTCACTTGGTGTGACCTTGGGTGTTTCCTGTAATGCTGAGGGATGGAGGGACAGGCAAGGAGCTTGGCTTCCAGGTGGGTGACAAGGTCCCCAGCCGGTGGCTGGGCTGGAAATGGTTGCCTTCCCTGAGGCTGGGGCAGCAAGTGCCACTGGCAAAGCCAGCATTATCCAGGCTGTGCCTCTTGGAAGTCACATCCCACAGGCAATTGGGAACAACCTGCCCTGTCCCCCCCACAAGGGATTCACTGACAATTCAAGACCCTGAACAGCTCTGGGGTGTCACCTTTCCCATGGGAGACCTCTTGGCTGAAGGCTGACATATGGGGTATCTCCAGCTTACCTGGCAGTATGGCACTGGGAGGATGTGCCTGAGCCCCTCCCCTCCCCTAATCTTCCACTCCCAGTTGTGACACCTTTCTGTCTGGGTATAGCAGCAGCATGCACAGCAGGTGCCCTTGCCCATCCTTCCTGGGATCCTTCCACCCCAGGGGCTAAACCAGCCCAGAGAGGGGCTGTCAAGCACCCACGGGTACTCTTGATGCTCCCGTGACTCAGTCTTGGTGTGGGTGTGCCAAGGCGTGTTTTCTGGCCCCATCTACAGTTAAGCTGCTCTCTCTGCCTATTTTTATCTTCTTTTTTTTTTTTCTTTTCTTTTTTTTTTTTTTTTTTTCTTTTAATTACAGTTCTGGGCACAGGACTGGGAAGGTTAAAAGCACTCACCCAGTGTGCCTTTGAGGTGCTAAGGGCATCCTCTTCCCCATGACACCCCTACTCCCTCGCTTGCTGCCTGGGTCCTGAACCCAGCTCCTTCCCCTTGAGAGCTGCAACAGTGTCCCCCTTAGCTCCTGCCACCAGGTGCTCCTGCCTCACCACCCTGGCCCCGTGAGCTTGGCAGCAAGAGCAGCCGAGCAGTGCCGGCTGGCCCCGTAGTGTTTGTGTAAGGAATCCAAACATTGCACAAAGTCCAGAGTTGTCCAGCTGGTCTCTGTTAGGATCTTAAGGCTCATTTCCCTTTTCTTGAATTGCAGCGCTAAGCTCTGGGGAAATTTTTCTTTTTTTTCATTCCCTCCCCCCACCTCAGGCCACATGAATGGAGAGCGTCAAATTGTTAGTGAATGGAGGGTGGTGCCCACTTGGAGACTTTCTTTTTTTCTTTTTTCCCCTCAATGAATAACCAGACCCCATTGTACGGCTGGCGGAAAAACAATCCACTGCAACAACACAGAGCCTGTTAGGGAGAAACATGCCTGCGATAGGCAGCTGGAGCCCTTCCAAAGCCGGTTCCCCTTTGCTTTCCCGCAGTGCGCGGGGCACCCGGGCTGTGCTGCCACCGCACCGGCCCCCCTTTAACGTTAGAAATGCTGAGAGCGGCAAAATCTCGCTGGGCGAGAAGGAGGAGGGGGATAAATCCGGCTTTGGAGCGGGTGGAAGGCGTGTGGGGGGCTGTGCTGGCTCAGCGCTGGCCTTTGTGTTTCAAATCCTCCTCGGGGAGTTTTATGCCCTTGGTACCAGCTGTGCTGGGCCCTTGCAGGGGGGTGGGTAGAGAGGAGAGTCAGCAACTCTTTAAAGGTTTGACAAATTAAAGGAGCAGCTAATTACCTGGCAAGCTGTGAACAGTTGTCCTGGAGCTATTCGCTCCTCTTTGCTAAAGCTGGGCTGTGTTTAGACTTTGCATGAAGCTAATACTCCACTTCCGATCAGTCTTGGCTCTCCACTGCAGGCACTATTTAGGTAAAGATCTCTGAGGTGCTTTCCCTTTCCAAGAGCACCTGCTTTTAGAAATTAATTAGGTTAAGCATATATTACTTGGTTTAAAATTATATATAGCGAGTGTGCTTTGGGGGACTGGGAAGGATTTGGATTTAATTGGGTGTTTGCCACTTGAACTAATACAATTGTAGGACCCTGGGATTTGATCCCCTTGGACCACCTTGGGTGGAGAAAGGAGGATCCTGTTTAGCTGCTCACTGACTCTCTGGCCAGCTAACTGGGAGCTGGGTACACCCCTGTAAGATCAAGCAGGTCACAGTGTCCTGCTTACAAGCTCTTGGAGCTCCAAGCTGTCAAGCCCCCTCAGTCCTCGCACTACAGCTCAGGGAGGCAGCCACTGCCTGTGGTGCCTGGCATGTCTCCCCTTGCTTTTGGCCCAGCCTACGTGCGTGTCTCATTTGTGGCTGTTGTTGAGCTGCCTGTTCCTCTCTCATAGCCTATGCTCTGCCCCTTCTTGCCCTGTGCCATTACTGTCTTGGATCCCAGGGTGGAGGAGCAACTTTCCCTCCTTGAGTGATGTCCTGGGCCAGTGGGCCTGTCCCAGCCCTGGGAGCTCTGCTCTCCCCTGCAGAAGTCAGCCTTGCCATTCTGTCTTGGTCCACTAGCAAGTCAGGGTCTGCTGGGGCACCATACTGCCATCATTTGGTTGCCTGATGCTTCTGGGAGGGTAATTCAGCAAATGTGCTCCCTTTGGGTGACATTTCCCATCACCTTCTCCTGCACGGGTGAGCTTGTATCTTCTGTCTCACTGCAGTGGTCCTGCATGCCCCACCTCCAGCAAAGATCAAGCGGGAGCTGCACAGCCCTTCCTCAGAGCTGTCATCCTGCAGCCACGAACAGTCTCTCTGTGCTGGCTACGGGGACAAGTGCCTCTACAACTGCTGGTAGGTAGCATGGAAGCGGCAGCTGCCTGCAGACTCCTCAGGTCCCTGGTACAGGGATTTGGCTCACTTGTCAGCCTCCACCATGTGGAGGTGTACTTGTTAGTGCCACTGTCATCCCCTGACCCTTCTCCCCTCTACAGTGCCTATGACAGGAAGCCCCCCACCGGGTTCAAGCCATTAACACCGCCTGCCACGCCGGTGTCTCCTGTGCAGCAGGGATCAGCTCTGCCACCAGCGGCCCCAGCTGTACAGGCAGCTGCCCATGGGGCAGCCCCAGCCCCACACCCACTGCAGGAGCAGAGGCAGCAGAGCTTTGCCATGCCACCGCCGCCTCACCCGATGCCAAAGATGATGTCTGAAAACCAGTACCCCACAGAGCACAGGTAAGGCTTCCCCTGCCCAAGTGATTTCAAGCATCTTGCAGGTTTGGATGGATTCATGGCTTCAAGCTGTGGGGAGGGAAGGAGGATATCTGTCCTGTCATCTTCCTGCTGCAGGCACAGATGGTGGGCCAGATGTTTCTGCCTGGGGAACTGTGGAAACCAGTGCAGCAAAACATGCCACTTCCCACTGCAATCTCTTGGCTCTCCCCACAAGGTGGCTCCCTGTGAATGGGGCCATGCCCACCCCAGCCCTGGGGATACTGGGCGGACCCTTCGTCTTCCCCTTGGGAAAGATGGAGGCAGAAGTTGCTGCCTGTATCCATCCCTGCAGTGACAAGTGATGGTGCTGAGTCAGGACTCCTGCCCTCATCTCTCCTGCTTGCTGCAAATCTCTGCTCTCTGAGCTGGGTCCTGCTGCGCTGGGAGCTCCAAGCATCTCCGTCCTGCCCCTAAACACCCCTGGGTTGATGGTCAGTCCTTAGATCTGCTTTACATTGTACAGCATCCTCATGGGTTTGGGGGCTGTGGAGGGAGAGGCCCTGCTTCCTCTGCAAGCTATGGCTTTGTCCCCCCATCACCCTTGCACTGCTGGAGGCGTTGTCAGGTTTGCTGGTGTAATTGGTAGGTGGCATGGCACAAGTTACAGCTGACTTCTGACTTTGTGGTTCTCTGGATATCCTTTGCTGTGGTGATGGCTGCCATGTCACCAGCAGTGGAGTGTCCCCTTCAGACATGATGTGACAGCCTGGGAAGGGTTATGCAGCGGGGCCATGGAAACCCTCAGGACACACCAGTGATGGGCGAGCATCCCTCCCCAGTGAAGAGGAGCTAAGCTCTGAATGACCTTCGAGCTGTGCTGGGGGGCTGGCTGTAACCCCCTGGGAAATGCTGTGCCACTGTGGGGCTTGAGTTTCACTCAGGAAGGGCAGAGGGACACGGCTCGGAAATGGAGTAATCCCAGCCCGGCAGCTGTGAGAGCTCCAGTTACAAAGCCAAATGGTGCACGGCTGCCCGAGAGGAGCCAGGCGTGGAGATCGGAGATCGCCTTTCAAGGTGCCAGAGGACGAAGGGAATGCAGCTTCTCAAGATGGTCCCTTACCCAGCACTGCCAGCAGAGCCCATGCTGGGGCTTGAGCCAGCAATGGCAGCACCCTGGGACTGAAAATAGTACTCCCTGATGCTGAGTTCAAGGTTTAATCCCAGCCACGCAGTGGATTAATGACTTGCTGGAGCTGCTGAGTGGATTTGGCTTTGCATAAGTGCCCGCCCGGGTGTGTATTCTCCAGGCCCCACAACACTGCCCTGCCACCCTGTGGGGATTCATTAATAGTTTACAGATATTTTACTGTTAGGGGTAGTATTTTTGTTTCCTCTTCCTATTCTTATCCAGATATCCCTGTTGCATCACCTGAGGTGCACAGTGCTTTGCAGTGATGGCCCATGGTCTGTCCTGCTGCCCACTGGGTACCCATGGAACAAGGTCTTGTGGTGGCCATGCTGTCCCAGCCTGCTGTGGGTGGGACACAATGCTGCCCAAACTACCCCAGGAACACCCTGGGCTGAGAGCACCCAGCTGCTAGGAGGTCCCAGTTTCAGGTGGGAGCTGGCAGCATGCTGGCAGGGCTGACACTGTCACCCCTTGGTAACACTGCATCCCTCTCTCCCCAGGTTTCAGAGGCAGCTGTCTGAGCCTTGCCATCCCTTCCCACCACAGCCCAGTGTCCCAGGGGATAGTCGCCCTGTCTACCATAGGCAGCTGTCAGAGCCCCTTGGCCCTGCTGCCCCGCGCCCTCCTCAGGGATTCAAGCAGGAGTACCATGACCCACTCTATGAGCATGGTGGCCCCAGCATGCCTGGACCCCCTGGACACAGCTTCCAGCCACCCATGGGCATCAAGCAGGAGCCCCGGGATTACTGCATTGACTCAGGTGGGTGCAAGACACAGCGGGGCAGTGATATGCCAGTGCCTGGGGAGGTGCAGGTTACACCAGTGTCACCTGGGAGAGCAGAGGCCTCTCTGCCATCTGTGGCTCAGAGCTGCAGCAGTGCAGCAGGCACTGGGCTGAGCCTTAGGCACTGAGTGCAGTGTCTGGGGCTGCTGCAGTGCTTGGCTGCTGCTCTGCCTGCACTGGTAGATGATTTTTATTTTTTTTTCCCCTCCCTTTTTCTCCCACTCTGCCCCACCCTTTCCTTTCCAAAGCAGGGAGGATACAGCAGCTGTTCACCAGATGTGTGCAGTGTGGTCTATGCCATAGCTTGCAGGTTAGGGTGCCTTGCAGCACCCAGAGGGTCCCCTGACAACCATGGCCTGGGCCAAATGTGATTTCTGGCTGCTGGACCCCACCAGCATCACGGAAAAATCTTCTAATCGCCTTAGGACCTAAAAATACCCCGACCTCGGGATGGAGGGTGGCACAGCTGAGCAGATGGCAGGGGAGGCGTGGCGATGCCTCCCTTCCTGTGGGGACTGAATAGCGTGGTAGAAACCCAAGCTGACTTAATCCTTACTCCTAGTGATCATTCCAGTGTGCCCCCTCCCCCGAGTCATACTGGTTTTTCCTCAAACTTGGGGGTGGGAGCTAAGGGTGGGTGCAACAGCCCAGGGTGCATAGCAGAGTGTGGCAGATGCCTGCACTTGGCCACAACAACGGTGCTCAGCGAGAAAACTGCTGAGTGCACAGTGGGACCCATGGGACATAAGTCCTTAATGCCACCTTAATCTCCCTCACAGAAGTGCCTAATTGCCAGTCCTCATACCTGCGGGTGGGCGTCTTCCCCAGCAGCCATGATGGTGAGTGCACCCCTGGTGTCCTCCCGTACATATGTATCCCCAGAATGGCTTATCCCTCCCTCAGGGCAGGCAAACCACCCCCCCCTTGAGGCAGGTAGAGATGCTAGGCACACTGAAAGCACCCAAAAGAGCCTGCATGCCACTAAAAATAGGGCCTGTGTTGTACAGCTGCCAGCCCCTGCAAGCGTGCTGTCCAGGCATGGCAGCTCTGCTGCGTAATCTGGGATAATGTTCCTGAGAGAGCTGCTTAGAGGGTTTTTGTTCCCCCAGCTCCCTGAGGTGAGGAAGGGACAAAGCTGTGTGATGCTCAGCCTGCAAGCTGGTGCGATACTGCTGAAATAACTGGGGATGGATTGGGCTACTCCCAGCACTGGGGAAGTAGGATTATAACCTGAGAATATCAGTGCTGGATTAGGCAAATCCATGGATTTTAGGGGGTCCAGACAGTGTGGTGGAGGGGCCCCATGCTCACCAAGGATCTTTTCCCCCTAGGATTTTCATATGAAAAGGACACACAATTATATTTTGATGACACATGCGTGGTACCAGAAAGGTTGGAGGGTAAGAACATGGGCCCAGAGGAGGGCTGGGTGGGGACAAGGGCTCACGGAGGGAGATTAGGGGCTGGGGTCCACAGTAGCCAGGTTTGAAGGACAAGCTGTGCTAGCACAGTGGCCTTGACAGCTGCTCAGCATCATCACCATGCCTTGTCACTGCCACCTACCCCACAGCTGTCCTGCCTGTAGCACCGTGCCCAGTACCTCTTCCCCTCTCTGGTCCTATGACCTGATCAAGCACAAAGGGGTGGTCCCAGCAGAGGAGTGAGCCCTGTGTTGCCATACTTGTCCCCTGCTGGGTGGCACAGCTTGGGGGAAAGGCAGAGCCAGGGTGTTTAATCATCTGTGTCTTGGTGTGAACAGGTAAAGTGAAGCAGGAGCCCACCCTGTACCGTGAGGGCCCTCCTTACCAGCGGCGTGGGTCCCTGCAGCTCTGGCAGTTCTTGGTCACACTACTGGATGACCCCGCCAATGCCCACTTCATTGCCTGGACTGGCCGGGGCATGGAGTTCAAGCTGATTGAACCTGAGGAGGTATGGGGAGATCCCACCCCAGCAACCAGGATTGGCTGTGGGGTGATCTGGCAAGGGCAGGGGGAGTGGAGCCAGATCCTTCTCATGCAGCACAGCAGTTCATGATCACATGTGAAGCGAGACACATGTCTGAGCGCTCTGGGCAGCTTTTGAGGGCAAGAGGCAAAAGCCAGTTGCCTCTCTACACTAAGCAGCCATAGAAATTTGCCTTTAATATCCTCTGCTGCCTTCTGGCAGGGCATGCGCTTGCTTCCAGAGCTGCTGGCGGTCACTGGCTGGGGTGGCATCACCTCTGCCACGCCTTGGGCACCTCGCCACAATCAGCCATAGCTCCCTCTCTCCCAGACTGCTCCCATCCTTCGCCCTGGGTCTCGGCAGCAGCTCTACCAATGTGGCGCTGTGCTGAAGATGTGCAGCCCTGCAAGAGGGTGACACAGAGGAAGAAGCTGTTTGAGGAGTAATTGAAAGCAACTGCAGTGCCAAGCTGCACACTGCGGTTAATTACCCATAATATCTCTTAACTCCATGCATGACAACTGTGGTTTTTTTTGAAGCAGCGTTTTTGGCAGACTCCCCTAATCAAACGTCTTTTGATTCGGCCCCCGGTTTGGCATTGGCAGTGTTGCGGCAGCTGGTGCTCAGAGCTGAAGAATTTACTGCAGCAGGGAGGGAGCTGCTCTGGGACTGTGGTGACACTTGCCCCTGACTGCTCCAACCCCAAGAAATAAGGCCCCTTCCTTGCATTTTAGCTGTGATATCCCTGGAGGATCCAGGTCTTAAGCCCCAGCTAGAGCCTTCATGGCTATCACCTCTCTCTCCCCAGGTAGCACGGCGCTGGGGCATCCAGAAGAACCGGCCAGCCATGAACTATGACAAGCTCAGCCGCTCCTTGCGCTACTACTATGAGAAAGGCATCATGCAGAAGGCAAGTGCTCCTGCTGCCATGGGCTGGTGGATGTGACTGTCTCTCACCACCACCCTGCAGCAGGTTTTCAGTATTGGTCATGCTGTGCATAGTGTTACTTTGAGGGGATCATCTCTAACACCCTCCTCCTCCTTGCAGGTGGCTGGTGAGCGGTATGTCTATAAGTTTGTCTGCGACCCTGATGCCCTCTTTTCCATGGCCTACCCTGACAACCAGCGTCCCTTCCTAAAGACAGAGCCTGACTGCCCAGTGCCCGAGGAGGAGACTGTGCCACTGACACACTTTGAGGACAGCCCAGCGTACCTCCTGGAGATGGATCCCTGTGGCAGCCTTCCCTATGCAGAGGGCTTTGCTTACTGACTCGGCCAGCTGGCAGAGCCATGAGCACTAGCACATCCACTTTGGGCAAACAGTTTTGCAAAGAATGTTTTTTGCTGTTCCTAAGCAGAGGGGAAAAAAAAAAAAAAACAGAAACAAAAACAACAAACCAACAAAAACAAATGAAGCCAACAACCTACACGCATGCACAGACAAATTGGAGGAATCTAAAATGCCCAGTGTGTGTCACCACCAAATCCCCATACCTACTGTCCAATGGCTAGTGCATAGGACTGCCTGGGGCTGGCACCTCCCACCAAGTGTCAGCAGGATGGTTTGGGGTGACAGGACATAAAGCTGCAGTCTCTGACCCAGGCCCTATTCCTCACCAGTACCATGAGGGTTGATGGCTCCAGCAGTGCTCCGGAACTGGGCTGAGCCGTTGTGGCCACCTAGCCAATCGTCATGACAATCTGCTTTGCATCAAGCGCGATCCACGTGGCTGCCTTGTGTGGTGGAAAGGGCTTTGATTTGCACAGAGGAGGGATGGGGGCTGCATGGGTCAGCGCCCTGGGGCTCATGTGCACAGCATCCTACCCCAACCCCAAGGAGCCTTCTGCCTTCTTCCCAAACTGCCCCTCCCCACACCACTCTTGTGATACAACCTGATACAATGTTTTCTCAGCCCCTTTCTTGTCTTCTCTGTGTCCCTCTTGCTCCTCCCCAGCTCTGGCTGCAGGCCTTGAGTTGTATTTCAGGGGAGGAGACCCTGATACTATCCATTTCTCCTTATATTTTCTTTTTCTTTCCTTTTTTTTTTTTTTTTTTTTTTTTTTTGATGGTTTTGGGTGAAAAAAACTGTAAAAGGTTTTTGAATTGTTTTCTTTAAGTTTTTCTTTTTTGAATGTTACAGTTATTT
>JAOEGS010022984.1:0-23108 GCA_025447755.1 Corythornis vintsioides
TCCCCCGCGCTCCCCCGCTCCCTCGGGGGCGGGGAGAGCCGCCCCCCACCCCACCGCCCCGAGGGGCGGCCGGGCGCAGCGCCCCCCCCCCCCCCCCCCCCCCCCCCGCCCTCGCCCTCGCCTCCCGCAGCACACACCCGCGGGACCGCCCCGCCCCGAGGCGCCGGTGAAGGGCGCCCGCCTCGCTGCCGTGTGCGGGGGGATGGCTTTGAGGGGATGCCCCCCCCTCGCCTCCCCAGCCAGTATCCCACCCTTTCCCCAGCCCCTCTCATCCTCCGCCCTTTATTTTTTTTTTCTCTTTCTCCCAAATCTTGCCCCCTTCTCCAGGGAAGGTGTTTTCACTCCCTCCGTCCTCATATCGATTTTAGCCGCGGGGGGAGATTTATTGTCCTTCCTTCACCCGAAACTATCTTAGAAAAAAATAAATAATTTTTTTAAAAATCACCCGAAAAAAACAAATCTGCCAGTTCGTGTCCGAGGCCTCCGATCAGATGTGGCCTCCCAGCCCCGCCCTGTCCCGACCAGTTTATCCCAGTACTGAGGCAGGTACTGGGAGGGGAGTTATTTGGGGCATCATCTAGCCCCACCCCGGGCACCCTATGGCCTCCCCAAACCCACATACCTATGGAGAGGGAGGTGTGCCCCAGCTGGGATGATGACACTGCCCTCTCGGCAGAAGGGTTTGCCCTCGAAGCCCCGTGCAACCCCTCCCCGATCCTGAGGGCAGCGGGTCCGGGGGTGTCGGTGCTCGGGACCCCCGGGGGTACCGGCCCTCCAGGGTCCCCTCCGGCCCCCCGGTCCGCTCTTAGGTGGGTGTTCCCTTCCCGAGGGGGGCGGGGAGAGGCAGGCCGGGACAGAGGTAGGTTTAGGAATGCCCCCTTCTCTGACATTCCAGTTGCCCCCTGCCACGCAGTGTCCCCCCCTACACCACGTCCCGAGGGGGTTCCGCACCCCCAGAGAAGGCTGGCTTGGGGCTCCGTATCAGCGTGCTCGGGATTTTGCGTGAGGATGCGGGACCCCTGCAGAGAGACCCCCGCGCCTCCATCAACCCCTAAAACTTGCCGTGCCATCGCGCCCCGCAACAGAGGCAGCCCCTCAAAAGTAAATGGGGGGGTGGGTGCCTTCCCTTACCTGACCGCTGGCCCGTGAGAGCCCCGGGGAGGGGGGGTGTTGGATCCGGGTGGTTTTCTCCTGCCGTGTCCCTCAGCAGACATGTCCTCCGGCCGGGGCCGGGAGTGGGACCGGGTCCGGGCCCGCTCCGGGGGGACCCTGCGGCCGGGGAGAGCCACACACCCCGCCCGGGCCGTGTTTTTATGTAGAAAGAAGGGTAATTTGAGTGCTTATACGAAGAACCGGGATTGTTAAATTTGCAGGCAGACAGCTAAACGGTGCCAAGTGCGGGCAGGGAAGGGGGGGGGTGGGGGTGCGGGGGGGGGAGGCTGGGGGGGTGTAAGGAATAAAGAGCAATTGTCAGAGGCGAACAAAAGGCGGAGGATGGAAAGGAGCTGGGAATCCCGGGGCAGAGCCCCTCGGCGTGGACTTGAACTTGGGCTTTGACACCGTCTGCCAGGCGGAGAGCGGCTCCGGGCCGGGCAAACGGGGCTGCGGTGGGAGGGGGGGTGGTGTGCGTGTGTGACAACAGTGTCAGTGGCGGAGAGCGGGGACATTCACCCCCCCCAAATATCCACCTTTGAGGGGGACGGGTGTGGGGGGGCACTTTGCTTCAGGATGTTAGTGATTCGGGGAATAAGCCAGACAGGCTGAGACTCGACGGGCTCAGCGCACCTCCCGATGGGGAGGGGGGCGGCGGCGGGGGGACCCCGTCGGGGCCGGCCGGGGCCAGACGGTCGGGGGGGCCGCCCGGTTCTCACAGTCTGCGCCCGAGCCTGGATTCTCTGCACGTCCTGGCCGGTCCCCCCTTTGCTACTATTCAGCACTTAATTGAACATTAATGGCAGCTGGGGATGAGGTCATTGGAGCCGGCTTTTCTCACACATTTTTCATGCAAATCCGCTAAACTCTAAACAAATTTGAATAAAACCCCCTTTGTGCGGGCCCTCCATGGTGTTTTTCCACGGGCCGCTCTGCCTGTCTCCGCACACTTCACCCGGGAAGGGGGGAGTAGCGGTGAGATGGGCGGGTGTGTGTGTGCTGGGGCGGGGGGGGGACCCCGCCCGGGCCTGGAGCAGTGGGCAAAGCCGTGTGTAACACCCAGAGAGGCTGTGTCGTCTGCGGGGCTTCCAAGTCCAGACCTCCTCCCAGGATGCACACTGCACAAATGGGGCCCCGCTCTGTACCATCACCTCCCCTTGCACACCCACTAGAGCACCAGTTTCTCCTAGTAATAGCTGTTAGCAACACCAGTTCCCCCTGTAACACCTCGATAGCATCACTCTGCACACCCGGTAACATCAGTTCTCCCGCAAATAACACCGATCCCCCGCAGTAATACCAGCCCCCATGTAGCATCAGCCCCCCAGAAACCCAAATCCCTCCCAGTATCACCAGTTCCCTCAGAACCCCTTGCTGCACCGGGCAATCCAGCTCCATTGCCCCTTGCTAGGATGTGTTTTTGGGTGCTCGCAGCCGCGCAGGATAACGGCACGCAGAGCCCCCCACCCCCCTGCTCCACAGCCCCCGTGCAGCCCCCATTAGCATCCCTGTGCGCCCGGCCCCCTGCCCAGCCTTGAACTTGGCCATGCCGGGCTGCGCTCCTTCTGCCTGCCTGGGCTCGCACAATGCCGGCCTTGACCCATTGTTTGCTTTTTTTTTTTTTTTGGGATTTCAGCTGGGAAAGCGGCCACCTCGCGCAGCCTGCCCCGAGCACGCCGGGAGCCGGGCACAATGGGGAACCCTGCTCTGCAGGCAGAAGGGCTCCAAATCATTTGAGAGACATATTCATTATATTCTTTCACAGGGGTCTGTTTGCATTGGTTTTAGCGGTTACTTCCCAGACAGGGTTCAGACCAAATAAAGATCATTTAGCAGCGAGGGATTCGCTCCGGCTTTCAGGGAAATGTGCCTGATGCGGGGCACGGCGCAGCCTGGACACTTGGCTCCCGGCTGCTCCCGCCTCCCTCCCCGGTGATTCGCTCGGGTTCATTTTGTGCCTGTTGCCTCCTCCACCCCGAGACCCCACCAAATCACACGGCTCACTTTTGCAAAAGGAAGAGTTTATTTTCAACAGTTCGTGGGGTCAGGGGATTTTAATGGGAGAGAATTACAGCCAGTACATTTCTCTTACAGGAACAGAGAAGGTGCAATAAAACAGCAACAGGGTTGCCTCAAACACACTTGAGGTTCTCTGGGTCCCAGCTCTGTTGGGATGGCTGCACTCCTGCAGCTCCGTGCAGCCAAGGATGAAGAGCAGCAAGGGTCGAGCTCTGCTCCATGAGCAAAAACCCGTGCTAAAAGCTCCCTCCAACCTTCACACCCCCAGTATTTTGCCAGGTGAGATGGTGATTTGCTCAGATCCCTCTGCCTAAGCACTGTAGTCCTGTTCAGGGATACTTAGGGCACTGAAGGCGACATACAGGAGTGACGTGGGATGATCCCTTGGCTCCCTGTGCTGCCCTGGCTCCCTCCCCATGGCTGGACCGGTGTGGTTTCAAGCAACGCAGAAACCCTCTGTGTTCATGAGCCAAAGCCTTCTCTCTGGGGTCATTGGAGAGACAGGTTGGGACCCTCCTGGAGAAACCCAGAGACGTCTGAGGGGAAGTCTGGGCAGGTAGTAGTCAACAGCAAGAAGGAGCTCACAGGATTGAAAAGTCCCTTCTTCACTTGCTGGCATCTAGGAAAGAAAGGGAAAAACACAGAGTAGTTACAATTTCTGGCAAGGAACCATTCCATCAGTGCTCAGCTGAGAACAGACCAACTCAGCTCATCAATGGAGCAAAACTCCAGCCCTCTTTCCCTCCCCACCCCATGTCTCCCATGGCTCCGAGACACTTTACCCTCTTCCCTACTGGGAAAACTGCAGTCCTCAAGACATTGGGTTCTCCCTGCCCGCCTCTATCCCCTACCTCTGCCTGTCCTGCACACTGCTAGCCAAGGGAGGGCTTGCTGCTTGTTCTTCCTCCCTAGGCTTTGGGGCATGGGATTACTCTGCATGTCAGAGCCACTAAAGGCACAGCCCTCTGATGTTTTAATCTTCGTGTTAACTTTCCCTGCCCTCAGCGCCCTTGCCTGGCTGGAGAAAGTGATACCAAACCACCAAGCTGGAGATGAAGCTGTGACGCTCAGTGAAAGTCCCCTTCTTGGCTTTCCCCACACCTCCCAGGTTTTGCCCCATACATCTTGCACCTTGCAGCAGGTTGTCCTCCCTTTTCCCTGATTTTTTCATCTATTTCCTTTGCACTTTCCCCATGGTGAGCACAGATCCCTGAGCACAGCCTCTGAACCCAGTCCCATCCCTTTGCTTTGTCTATAAACTCTTATGCTGGAAGGAGTAAAGACTAATAGAACATTTCTTGAATCCACTTGGATCCAGAGTGCAAAAGGAACCATCAGCTGGCTAATTTATTCTTTTTATTGCACCAAATTGTAATTTTATAAAATACTGCAAATTTTATAAAATATTTGCAAGCCCATTTTAAGAGATAAATCTTCTGTGTGGCTCTCTAATGAGCCGCCCTGGGAGTAGCCAGCATGTGATCTGCTGTAGGTCGCACCGCGACATTCCCGGGCTGCGACTGGATGAACCACCGTAACTCTTTGAACTGTGCAAATACTCTACACTCTGGGGTCCAAGGCTGCAATTTTCATGGGTATTTTTTTTCTCTCTTAAAAATAGATCTTCTGTAACCCCTTTATTGCAATATTCATAAAACACTTGATGGAAATCCAAGGAAAATCCCTTCCCTTTTGCAACTTTGAAGGAAGCCTAAAAGTTAAGAGAGGCAGAAGCAAAATCCACCCCATGTGCATGGGTTTGGGGAAGGAACACAGGCTGCCTCTGGAGAATTAGAGTGCCAAGAGGACGGACCCCACTCTGGCATGTGTGGAGGGAGACCCAGGCTGCAAGAGGCCAAGGCTCAGCACTGCTTTTTCCTATGGGACATTAGGAGACACTCCTAATATCCCTCCGAGGCTGGCAAGGATATTGAGGTTAGGGCAGATTAGATTTGAACAGTGGCAGGTGCCTTCCCAAACCCAGGAGAGGAAGAGGAGGCTGAACCCTTGTGTTTACCAGGGAAAACCCCTGCAGGGTGAAGACCCCTGACCTGCACAGTGACAGCCACTGCCCTCCACATGGGCAGGCTGAGCTTGCTGTGACCTACAGAGAAACGCATCAGTGGTGCAGGTAGAGAGGATGCTGCTTGGGCTTCATTAGCTCACCCTGTACATGATGCCCTGCTTGAACCCTGGGTTTGCACATTCCAGCACCTGTGGGCCAGGAGGAGCTGGACTGACCCAGAGGATTTGACATAAGCTTCAGAAAAGCCCAAACCTCCTCCACACACTGTCTCTGCAGGCAGCATTGCAGGTGCCTGCAGAAATAGGACCTGATCCCAGTCTGCCTTCCCTCCCCAGTGCCCTGCACAGGGAAAGCATCCTGCAAAGTAGTGTATGGATTCATTGTCCCTCTCTTTTCTTAAAGATGATGCATAAATGTTTGCAGTTAGAGCTCAGCCTCTGCCCCAGCACTTGCTCCTGTGCCTCCCTGTGCCCTTACAAAGCCAGCACTGAGGTTTGTGTGCTGACAAACTGCCCCGCCACGGCAATTCTGGGCAGTGGAAAAGGGAAAAAAAAACCCCCTTCAAATAATGGTAAATGGATGCAGGACGCTTGGCCTAATCAGATTCCTATCCCCTATTGAGGCCAGGAGGAGGGACCCCGCTCCTCCCCTGCCCTCAGCCCAGCCTCCGCTTCACCGGCTCACACGGAGAAACTTTCTGGACAATTTAATCTCGCCAGGGTGTTACTTAGAAAAACCTTTTTCACTGTCAATTTTCCCCCCTCCTCTTTTCCTCCCCCCGCCCTGCTTTTTTTTTTTTTTTTTTTTTTCTTCCCTCCCAGCCTTGATTGAATTTTGCAAGCCCCTGATATCTTTCTTTTTTTGTAGGGATGCACGCTGCTTATGCAAATACCAGCCTTTCATACCACCTCCCCGGCTCAAGCCCTCCAACTTGAATGTGACCAAAAGCAGTGCTCTCCCCTGCTAACTCCTTAGCACAATTACACCTCCATTCTGCTCCAGAGGCCCAGGGAGGGGGGGAAAAAAATCATTTTAAACTAACAACACGTGCTGTTTGCTTTGGATAATTACAAGGGAGCTTCAGCTTCTAAGAGCTATGAAATATTCTGTTCAGCAGGGCTGGGGGGGGGAGGCGCCGTGTTACGCCTACGCTGCGAGTTTTATCTCCTGGTGGAGATGCTCGCAAAGCCTCTCGAGGCTCCCTCCATCTCCTGCTTGTCCTGTGCACCTGGGCAAGCATTTACATTTCCTAGCGAGGAACTTCTCGGGCGCTTTGGGCTACGGGAGAGAGGAGAAGGTGGCTGACATTTTTCTTATCTCAAGTCACAATTTCCTGTGAGCATCAAGATAATAAAACATCGGCGATGGGCAAAGATGAGCGAAATGAATGCATCGGCTGGCTCTCCCGCGTGGCAGCACGGGGAGGGTTGGGGAGAAAGGACACCCAGGGGATGAGGCTACTCTGCTGGCTCTCGTTTGCATCACGGCCCTGTCGTTATTGTCCTCCTGCCTTGTCTGCTGGGGAAGTTTATGTGGAGGGCTTTTTCTGGGGCGAGGAGGAGGAGGGGAGTTTTCCCCAAAAGCACCCAGGAATCTGTCAAAAGAGGGACAGAAAAGAGAAGAAGAAGGGAGACAGAGAGTGGGAACGTCAAGGACCCCTGACTAATGAATAGCAAGTTTGCCCTTGAACCTCCCTGGGCTTTGCCATTCCCAGGCTCCAAACAAGGGCTGATGCATGCTTGGGCCCAGCTGCAGGGGGACCGGGCTATGGTTCATCTCAGACACTTTGACAGCCCGGGCCTTTTCCCCGCATAGCTCAGACTCGCCTAACTACTCCCCTGGCAACAGCTCAGTGCAGGAACCTGCGCTGAGGCCCTGCCTGCTGCATACAGAAGTGTGAGGAGGAGGGGAGCCGCTGGGAGAAATTAGCTGGAGACTGGCTTAACCCGTCAAATGCTGGGCAAGCGTCAGCAGTCCCGGCACCCTTCGCTCCATCCCCAGCTCGACTGGCCGGGTGCTCGCTGGGAAGTGTCCACAGTGGAGCAGAAGAAGGTCACTGGTGGGTTAGACGTGCCAAGTCGCTGTATATTGCAAATCCTATGACCTGCTGCTTCACCGAGACCCAGCGCCTTGGACCTCATGGGACTAAAGGTCCTTATGGTGCCAGGGATGCCAAAATAACTGGCTGGAAAAGGCCACTGGACACTGAGTGTGAAGGCCATGGTCTCTACCTGGTGAGGCGGGACAGGGTGTCTATCTCTGCCAGCCAAAAATGAGGGCTTGGGCTGGACGAAAGAGGCACCAAGTTGCCCTGGCCGCTCTTTCTGCATTGCAGATCAAAGGCAGGGGACGAGCTGGCCTTAGGGGTCTGCATTGAAAGGCTGCAGAGAAGAGACATGAGCACCCGGCAGCTCCAAAGCACGACCCAGAAACGTTCCCACATCCCAGCCCCATATAAATCAAGGGGCAAAAAAAAAAAAAGGGGGGGGGGGGTCCATCCCTGCCTCTGTTTTTACAGAGCATCTTTCATGTGCAGCCCCTGAGAGAGAGGGCTTTGCTGAGCTTGTTAAGGACGGCTCCTGCGCCAGGCAGAGAGGGGGACGCACCATATGGAGAGGAGAAAAAGAAAAGGGGACACTGAAAATGGAAAATTATGCAAAGCAGGAGGAGAGGCACTGGGGGAAAGGGGGGAGGGAGGCAGTGAGGTGGTGGGGGATGGGGAGAGGGGAGGCTGGGAAGGGAGCCCTTACTTGAGGGACACCAGCAATTGGGCACAGGGGCAGCAGGAGGGACAGAAGTTTCTCATGACTGGGTGCAAGACAGCCCTGGGCACCCTTGGGTGCTAGCACCAGTGAGAAGTTCTCCAGCCTGGCCTTCTCCAAGTGGGTGTGGGCTGGGTCAGGACAATGCCCGGCTGGACTGTGGTGGGTGCACCCTGCTTCCAAAGCTGTGCCATGCCAGGAGATGCAGTGAAATGGGGACATGGTGACCTACTTCAGAGGTGTCCTCAGGACCTCTGTTACTATGGCAATGAGGTTGCAAGCAAACATTATGGGGTTTTTGGTCAAGGTTTTTGCTTTTAATCAATTACAAAAACTGGACTCATAGTGAGGTCCTGGGGACCTTGTAAGAAATGGCCCTGAACAACAGCAATGGGTGTCAAGAGGTTGAATCACCCCCAGGTCTCAGCCACCCGTGCAGAGGTGGTGGACACTAAGGTGAATTAAGAAGAATCTGAACACAGCTGCCAGAGCTCTTCCCTTCCCCTTAATCCCAGAGGGACTCATTGGCCCTTGCAGGGTCCCAGTGACACAAGGTGAGCTGCAGCCCTGGCATGGCTCAGGGATGCTGTACAGGCACAGGAAGGAGAATGAACTTTTTAGTGCCTTGCATGTGTCACAGCCCATCTCTCATGCTCAAACTCCAGCATCTGATCCAATGTGGTATTTGGAGAAATGACTCGGCTCTTCCCAGCTCAGCTCTGGAGCTCCTCTTTCTCTCTCTCTCCTGGAAACCTTGGTCACATCTCATCTTCTGGGCTCAACTCCTCTTTGGGAAACCATCCACCCTGGCACCATGGTAGCTGCTCCATCCCAAAACCACCATGCACCTCTGGCTTTCAGGACTCTGCTGACTCCCTGAAGCCAGGACAACCTTGCCTATGCTCACTGCATGCAAACCCTCTTCTCCAGCCCATCTTTCACCTCAGCATGTGAGGCCACCAACTTGGTGACCAACTCTGAGCTTGGTTCTCATTGCTCTGCAATCCATGCTTGGTCCCCTCCATCCCATTCCTGTCTCCCCTCACAATGGCTTTCATTCAGAGCAGACAGAGCTTCTCCTTCACTCTTCTTGGATAACACCAACACCCAGGAACACAAACTGCTCCTGGCTGCTACCTTTCCTCCCTCTTGGCCCTAGCACAGCACAGCCTTTTATTTCACACCTGTCTCTACCAGACTGGTCCCTTTTTTAGGAAAACTTCCCTTACTGCAACCCAAACGGATCACTCCTTTAATCCCTTCTACCATGATTCCTTCCATTTGCTATAGGTTAATTTACCATCACAGTTACCCTACAGCCCCAAACCCACATTTCAGGCAGGTATGGGGCATATCCACGTGGGACGAGAGCACGGAGCTGGGCTGGTACACAGGCAGGCGTGGGTCTGTGCCTGCTGAGATGGGCATGCTTGCCCCAGCATACACGTGTTCCTGCCTGCACATGCCAACACCTACATGTTCCTGCCCACGTTCCCACTGCTAGATCCAAGGCAGTGGGATCTTGAGAGGAGCTCTTGTTATCCCCCGGGGCATGGGCGTTATCTACAAAAGACTGCTGCAGGCTGGGATTTGGGCTGCTGGGTCTTACAGTCACTAGATGAGAAAGATTCTGTGTCCATTTTCTTGTTTCAAGAGCCATGCCCTGGAGTAAGGCTACATGTGTTGCCCAGATCCTCAGTAAAGCCCAGGAATAAGCTGTAGGCACTGAAGAGGATTCATCTAAGCAGCACACAAAGAAAAATAGCAAAAAAATAAAGTTCAGAGGGGCACAGGGAAAACAGTGCTTCTACCTACAGAGCAGCTGTGTTGGGCTCTGAGGACAGGCAGGCAACATAGGAAATGTTTCAGATCTTGCTCTCAAGATGATGCATTTGCAACTGCTTCCCTTCTAGTGGGGGTAAACTGAGCTACCTGTCCTGCAGATTTTAATCCATCTGTCTTTGGACACAGGTACACATCCTCGGCTGCTTTAAGGCTGTCCAGCCACTGTGGCACAATGGTGCAAAACTGAACTGTGCCTTCCCAGGAGAGGAAGAAGACAAATGTCTTCTATCCCTTGGTACCCTAGGACAGGCAAGCAACTGCCCCTCCGCAAATGAACCCAGGTGAAGGGGCTGTTTGGTGTTC
The DNA here is from genome assembly GCA_025447755.1 of Corythornis vintsioides. NCBI lineage: Eukaryota > Metazoa > Chordata > Aves > Coraciiformes > Alcedinidae > Corythornis > Corythornis vintsioides. The sequence continues at coordinate 10,108 of JAOEGS010022984.1, forward strand.
TCACTGCAAATTCCTACCCACTAACAGTGGGTGGTGTGGGGACAGCACATGAGATTCTGGGTGTCTTTGGGACCAGGCTGGCCTCAGCTGCCACGCTGGAAGCTGAACCGTTTCCAAGGAGGATACAGCAAGAACAGTGAGTCCTGCCCAAGTGACAGTCCAAAATGTTGGCACTTTGTCCTGATTCAACCTCGCCCCAGATTCCCGCCCCTGGCGTGCATCCAGGTTTCTTTCTCCTTGACCCATCTCCATCAAAAGAAACGCTGTTACGAGTCTCTGCTCCGAGTTTCTAGTCTACAAATAGAAGCAAAGCAATGTCTGCTCCAGAGATGAACATTTCCACTAAACCCTATTTTGATGCCTGTCCCAGCAAAAGAAATCTTTGGGGACTGAACTCCTTCTATGAGATGTTAAATATTTCAGCCTCCAGCAATACAAGACACTGACATGATATTGAACTATACAATTGCTATATGTCCCTGCATTCCCACCCTGGCTGCAGAGATGGCCCACAAGGGGTCATCTCCGGTAGAAATTCCCAAGGATGGGGACAGAGTGGTTGCCTTGAGTGTGGGGGCACGATGTGTTCAGCGGGCAGCAAAGCTGGCTCTGCCACCTCACCCGGGGAAGCCGTGCCACGGGAGCTGCTAAAACAGCATTTCATTTCCAAACAGGACCCCAGAGACCTCTTGTGTGAGGGGCTCAACAGAGCGAGCCGGGGGAGCGCAGAACAAGGAGACGCAACCTCGGGCTAAAAAAATAAGCCAGACCCCGGGCTTGTTGGACCTTATTGCTCTACACCAGACTTCAAGCTGGCCTGTCCCCTTGAATCACTGCATCCTGTTACACCACCAATGGGGAAATGGTGATTTGGGATTTTTTCACCTCCCTCTTCCCCCCATTTCCCTCCCCTAACTCCTTTTCCGCATCATAAGCAAAGTCCTAATAAAGCTCCCATCCCCACTGCCAGCCCTGCACCATGCTCCCAGCAGAAAAGAGATGCAAAGCCACGCTTGGAATCTGATTCCCCGGCTTTAAACGCTGCTCTGCCAGCAAAGTGCGACTTGAAAGCTCCCCTGTCACAGTTACAAAGCTCCGAACAGCCCTTCCTCGGATAATCACGCTTATCTCCAGATTAAGAAAGAGAGACCTGCAGCTGAGGCTGGTCACATGGGCTGGGATGTGGGCAAATCTCTTTTAAACAATCCCCATATAGCTGTGACCTCCACCGCAGCCCAAATACACCGTCCCTCGGTCCCACTCGAAAACCAGCTCTGGAGACATGACAGAGAATGTGAGAGGAGACTGCGCTGGAGAGAGCAGGAGCAGGAGGGAAACTAGGGGGGAGGAGTGAGAAAACGAGGGAGAAGAGGAGGGTGAGAAAGACGGAAGAAGAAATAAGTAAAGGGAGGATGTGGGAGAGGAATAGAATGTGGTGTAGAAGGAGGAAGAGTTCGTGGGTAGAGAGGGAGGATGATGAAGGACAGGGAGGTCTCTGCTATTCTTCCTGCTGGGGATTAGTTGTCCCTGCACTGTCCTCAGTTTAACTCTTCCCACACTGTCCATGGCTGGCAGCATAGCCCGATTACGTGACTCCAGCTGTGCCAAGCAGCCTTGGCAAGGAGAGCACGTTACCTACTTTGCTGCCACGGATTCATTAAGAGGCTTTGCTTGTGTGGGAATAGTCATCCCAATGGGGAAGAAAAAAAAAACCACCCTCCTGCAGATCAACCTGGCGAGGAGCTCTGACAAAGCGGTTTCCACATCTCTGCCCAGAGCTTGGGAGCAGAATTAAGGAGGGGCAAGGTTACTCAAGAGACATGGAAAGGAGGGCAGAGGAGTGTGAGATCAGCTGGAAGGGGTCCCCAGCAAGGCCACTGCTCAGGGATGAGGCACCAGTCAGGGAGGGAACTGCCAGCCCTTTGCAGGACACTGGTGCCTGGTTCTTCATTGTGACTAAAGGCCACCCTGCATCTGGGTCAGGCATGGGTGATACATCCACCCTGCAAGCAAATGAAAGGTCCCAGCAATCACAGAGTGACTTTTTCCAATAGCAGGTCCCTCCTCTTACATCCATGTGGGATCAATATGATTACATTGCAACAGAGGAGCCCTAACAGCTCTGAAACGGGCATAGACACAGAGCACTGTGGCTGGACCTCTCTGAGGATGCCCACAATCTGCTGGCACCAACTTAGGGTTTCCAGACGTGGGGCTCAGCCACTGGCTGCAGCTTTGCCAGGAGGGACTGCAGAGCTGCCTCCCTGCTGCTCATTATTCACCCTGTGCAATTAGGCACTGCTGATAAGTCACACGAAATTGCCTTTGTTCTCCAACTGGCTGACCTGTGTTTCACGGGAGCCCCCTTTCCTGAACGTTATTCACGAGTTGCCCACCTTACCTCCTGTTGGAACGACAGCGAGGATTTGGGGGCACTCTTGGGGTTGGCCACAAGTGCTCCCTTGCAGATGCCCTGTGCAGGTTGATGGGGAGGTGCAGCCAGGCCCTGCCTGCCTTCATGGTCTTCTCTGAGGACAAAGGAGAGCTGCTTCTCCTTGCAGCCCACCCTGCCCTGCCAGGGACACACCAGCTCTCCTCCACACAGTTGTCTCTGCTGCTCCCTCGCTACTCTACCATCTCATCAGGTCACCTTCCAGCTCCCCTCCCAGCAGCAAAGGAAAGCTCGGCGCTGCTTTGGAGGTAGTAGGAGCTGAAGTGTAACCCCCTTGCCAAACCCAAACTCTGCTTATGCCAATGGCCACCTTACATTGTTCATTGGGACCTTTCCTTTCCCCTTGGCCAGCCCATCAGGAGTGAACTCCATGGTGTGCTCTAAACAAGCTGTTTTCCACCCAGGCTCTGTGCAGGATCAGCCCTGCAGCACGGTGTGTCTGCTACTGCCCTCCATCCCTCCAACACCAGCACCAGGGACCAAGTATGAAAGAGAAGGCAAAGTGGACGCGAGACAGCATGAAACTGGGTGCCACCAAACTCCACAACAAACAAGCTGTTCTGCAGCAAAACATGCCAAAATGACCTCTGCTTCAGAGAAGCCTCGTGCCATGTAATTCCCTGCATCCAGCAGCGGCTCAGAAGTAGACAGGAGCACAGACAGAAAAGACATCTTGGCCCATTCTAGAGCTTCTTCCCAGTCTGCACAAGAAATATATGTGGGCTCTTAAGTCTTATTGATTTAAGGGAAAGGACACAAAATTAATTTAGACAGGAAATTAATTAGAGGTGACTTGGTGTTTACATCCTTACACGTACAATAAATTCTTGTGTGAACTTGCAGAATACAGATAGATGGATGGATGGATGATTGGATGGATGGATGGATGGATGGATGGATGGATGGATGGATGGATGGATGGATGGATGATAACAGCACTCTAGGAATGACATTATGTGCTGGTCCATACACAGGGGATGTAGAAAGACTTTTCTCTGCATTGGTAATTAATAACTCTATCCTGAGCAAATGTTGATAAATCCTTTATAGAGCACGTTATCTCTGTCTTTCCAACTCCTGTTCTGCATTTCCATTTGCCTCTTTCCACTGCTCCACCCCTGGCACCCACACGCTTCACTTCCCTCCTGTATTTTGTAGCTGGTAGTGGATTTGACTCCCTTTCTGGAGAAGCAGGCAGAGGTTTTGTTGCTGGGGCTTTGTGTGAGTGATCACATGGGTATGTGTATACACAAAGATGGATACAAATCCATTGGAAATAAACACCTTTAAGGAACTTGAGAGAGAGACACAGGGCAGGGGAGAAGAAAGAGCCTACAGACCCTCAGACAGACAATCAGCAAAGATGAAGAGAAAGACCCAGTGAACCAAAAAAAGCCTCAGTTCTCTTTTATACTCCATGATTTGCAACGAAAGCAGCAGATCCCATTGCTGGGAAGCCGGGCTCTGCCAAGGCACCAGAAGTCTCAGCCACCCTCACCCCTTCTTCTCCCAGCTCCTCACAGCTCAATTACCCCAGGCTGCCAGGCTGCACAGAGCACACCCCCGCCGCCCTGCATCTCCCCCGCCACCGAGACAGCTTTCTCCAATGGAAGGAGTACAAATATATTCATTGGCACCTTATCAGACATGCATGCAAAACTAATTAACATGGGGAGACATGCAAGCTGCCACCCAGCCACAAATACACACCCACGAGCATGCACACACACACGCACGCATGCACAAGGCAACCCTTGTCTAGGGGGGACATTCAAAAGGCTTTGTCACTAATTTAGGCATCTGTCTCAGTCTGGTCTGGTCCTCCTGGCTAGGCTGGAGTTGTGGTTTTTTTCCCACTCTGTTTGACAATGCTGGGAACATGCCCGGAGACCCCTCATTCAAATCACCCCTTGACAATGGTCTCATTGTGTGAGCATACAGAAAAGGGAAAGGATGGGGGAGAAGATGTGGAAGGGGGGTAAGGAATTAAAATGTGAACCCAAGGAAGTGTTTACTAACACAAGCCTCGCAGCTGCCCCGTCTCTCCTCCACCCCCTTCCGCCCCCGGCCGCTCCAATGGCCCATCTTGTCCCCAGTACGAGGCGGTCAGCGGGATGGGGACTGCGGGAGGGCGGGACAGCAGAGCGGGAAAGGCAGCAGGAGCAGGAACAGGGCTGCACGGAGGTGAACCCTCAGGGCATTTCAGGCTTCAGCAGCAGAGGGGCAGGTAGGGGTTTGGGAAGGAAAGATGGAGCTAGGGATGCCTTGGAGAGGATTAGTGACTTAAAAGTCCTAGGAAGGACATCTTCATGGAGGAGCAAGGGATTTATTGGTATAACCACCCCCAAGGCTTTCCAGTCAGGGACAAAAAGTGTTTAAACCTGGGCTTGTGGATTAAGAGCAAGTGAGCAGACTCACCGGGTGGTTTGGACTGCTCCTTTTGGTGCTGCTGCCAGGCATGCCACAGTGCAGGAAGAAAAGGAGGGAGCAGCAGGGTGTTGGGGCTGGGGGCTCAGGGAACAGACCAGACTTCCCTCAGGATCTGACTGTCTATTGCTAGTTATTAAAGATCAGCAGGGGAAAAATTAAAAAAAAAAAGGAAAAAAAAGAAAAAAAAAAAGTAAAAAAAAAAAGTGCCCCCAGTGCCCTGACCACCCCCCAGCCATGCCTGGGGAAGGGAATAGCCAAGGTGCAGATGGGGGGGGTAGCCTCCGGCCCCACCACGCTTGGCTGGCCTCGGCAGACACCATTCAGCTGGAAATGCCCACGAGTCGGCAGAGCAAAGGAGAAGGGGAGGGGGAGAAGATGATGACAACATTTTCCATATATGCAAATGCATCCGCACAAGATACCCAGAGGGAGACAAAACAAAGAGACCTCGAAGAGGCTGGCTCCGAGACCCGCACAAAGCCAGATACCACCATATACCTCTGGTGTTTGCACATGAAGACCTGTGCAGTGTGAGATGTGATGCTGCCCAGAGGTTTCCCCCAACTGAGCAGATACCAGCCTGGTTGAGGAGCCCAGTAAAAGCTGCAAACACAAATGCCACAATCCCACATCCTCCTACACAAACAGATGCACCTCAGGAGTATGAAAGTATTTCTGCCCATCAGCTTAGTCAGAGAAAAGCTGTGATGCAAGCCCAAAAAAGCCCTGCCTCAGTGTGGCAGAGGTAGCCCAGCTCCCCTGACATTGCCTCTGCAGCCAGACCCACCACCTGGACCTTTGTCTGGTTTCCATAAGAGGAAAGCTGAGGGAGTTCTGGACATAGCTACGAACAAGGCAGGGCAAAACATCGCACAGAAACCCAAGAACATGCACGATGGAGAAACATTTCCTTCTCACGATGACTGTGACAAAACAAAAGTCACTTTGTGCAAACATTGCTGCTTAAAAAAAGGGAAGCTACTGCTGAGTAAACAAATCTGTGCTTTTTCTCCAAACAAGTGGTTGTGAGCAGTTTTATTGCCACATTCCTCTGCCCCAATACACAGGGATAAGCACTCGACGCACAGCGACACACAGGGACTCGAGGACAGAGCTGTGGTTTTAATAGGGTAGTGCAGACACCAAATGAAATAAAATCCTACAGAGATCAGCTTGTCAGGACTCAAGGCTGAGAAAAGCTATTTGATGGTAAAGAGAAACAAGGACACTCATGATTCTGCTCTCATTTCCATGTTGTAAATTCAGACAGCTTTACTGAGAGCAATTAAGTCCTCACTTAGGATTTAACCTGGTGAAGCTGAGGGCAGACCTCAGTACAAGACCCACCCCTGGGCTCTTCCTCTGCAACTTGCTCTGCAGAGGTCAGCAGGAGTTGTGAAAAAAATGAGTGAAAAAGAAGAATTTGTGGCTCCCACTCCATGTGGCCATTTCAAAGCCCTCTCCAGCTCCATCTCACTGTTCTTTCCTTCACCAGTGATTTGCCACTTTGCTCACAAAGCCTTGGCTGAAAGGGAAAGTCAGTACCAGCCTTGTACCAGCACAGAGACTCAACAATACTTTACCTCTAATGGGAGCTCAGGACTTCAGCAATCATTCAGCACATCCATTCCCTGCATCTGTGGGATGAACCTTCCTTTCCTATACCCCAAGGGTCCCAGTGTGGATCCCATGTAAGACATTTGCAAGAAACCATGCATGACCTCTGTTATTAATGCCTATTTGACTATTATTTACATTTTACTTTACTTTAAGACACTGCATTTCAAAGGCTCTTTTTCTCACCAGAACAGGTTAACACTCTGGGTTTCACAAGCAACAAGTAATAAAACTCCTCACCTACTTGCACTATATATGTAAGGCCACTTCTGGACTCTGAATTTAAATCTTTACATGCTTTTCCTTTCAGACACTGAGACATGTAAATCTCAGCATCTCATTAAACAGCTCTGCTGATCGCTCAGAATAGATTGCCTCACAACATAACTTTTCAGCTGGTCACTACCCACGAACAGATGATTTTACATGACATTTATTCATGCAAATTGCAGAGGTTGTAGTTTGGTTACCCAGCAAGAGCGTAAAAATTACAGTTTAGATGCATGAATGCTGGCGCCATCATAGCAGACACGATGAGACTGGAAACACATCCCTGGGTTTCAAATGCAGTGCAACAAAACTGGGAGCAAGTCCTCATCAGATGGGGGTTTACCAGAAAGGACCCCCCTGAAATGACCCAGGGGAGGCAAAGAAGAGCATGTGCAAGGCTGCAAGGGCTACGGAGAAATGAACTTCTCCTGCTGCATGTGCAGGGACCTGCCATGAAGAGAGCACACGCGACATTTTACGTCACTCACAAAGCCTACTCTGTCCAATAAAGTGGGGAAGTAAAACAAAGCCTGAAATCCAGGCATAAATTAGCATCCCTCTAGTCTAGCTTTATTTGTGCTGCTGCTGCTGTGGATTAGCATCTAGCTGGCTGACAGGCTGATAGGCAGACAGAAACAGGGAGAAAAAAAAATACATATCAGTGGGTGTCTTTTTCTTCCTATGGTTCCTGGGATGTCTGCTGCCTAAGTGCAGACAGTGCTCACCCCTTCAAGACCAGAATTTTCCCATGGTCTTAGGAGAACAACATACTCTGCAGGAAAGCAAATCCCCTTGAGATGTTTGTGCCTGCTCCTTGTGAAGCTGGCACCCGTTGTCTGACTGCAAGCCCAGTGCAAACCCATCACATCCTTAACCAGCATCCCTCTGGCATTCTCAGCATCACTCCAGCACTGTTCCCAGAGAGCCACAGAGCCCCAGGAGCAGTTTTGGTGCGGGGCTGGGAGACCTTGAAGATGGCACCTCGCTTCAGGCACACACACAGGGTGCAGAAGCCCCAGGATTAGCTCTGGATCATGTTCACCAGAGCTTGGGGCAGCTGCTTCCTTCACTGCTTGCAGCCACAGCTGGGTTTGGTACCTGATCCCAGATGACATGACCAGGATCTCACACCGGCATCTCCTCTCAGTTTGTGTCATAAATGTGTCACTGCCAGCTCCTCGGGCGGGGGGACCTGCAGAGAGCTTCCATCGGGCTGTCACACAGCCTCCTGCTCCTCAGGGTTGTGTGGCAAAATGAGTGGTCGTCACCAGAGATGCCCCGTCTCCCCAGGCTCGGTGGCTTCGTGCCCACCCACCCTTTCCAAGCAGAGCCAACAAGGGACAATGCTAAAGAGGCATCAGTCCTGATGGCCACCACCTCAGTCCTTCCCAAACCAGACAGCCCTGCCAAAGGACATGTTGCTCTCCTATCAACTTCAGGCACCAGAGAGGAGAGGGGTTGCTGATACCAAAGCAGCACTTGTGCCCAAACTGCAGGAACAACAACAGCAAACTTGACTGTGTTCAAAACAAACTGCAGAGCCCATTTCCACCCTCATTGAGCCATTCACAGCTTGGTTGAGCTCTTAGGTCGCAGGAGATCTCTACTCCCTGCCTGCCACTTAAAGAACCAAACAGAGAGCTCAGTTTTTAGGCTACGGAAAGCAAATTTTCAGTCGTTTCCAAAGGTGGCCTAGAAAACACAGACTAATTCTGCAGAGCTATAAAGTGAGTCCCTCAGGAGCACAGCACACAGTTCGAGCACCCCATCAAAGGAGACAGGTGTGAAAATTTCCCAGGACATAGAGAATCCCTCCTGAGCAAAGCCCATGCAGCTCTCAGCCCCACGGCAAGCATACTGGCCACGCTAAGCACTGGTGCCAGCAATCCTGGGCTGACCCCGGTGGCTGAGCTCTGCCTTTGCAGCAGGGAGCAGGCAAAGCATCCGTGGCCAATCCTGCATGCCCCATGCCCAAATGGGTCATCACAGGCAGGTCTTCCCCAAAGGAGGCACAAGGGTACTGTGAAGAGCTTCAAGACAGCAGCAGCTGGGAATAGCCCAAGCAGATGGGATGTATCCCTGTTCCTCCAGCCATACCTCCCCCAGTGTGCATGACTCAAGGCTGGAATAAAAGCACATCATCACCATTCTCATCCCACTGCACAGAGCAAGACAGTCCCCTCCACATCCACGCACCCACAGAGGCATCTATGGAAACATCTCGTGTTATCAGCAGGGCGGCTTCTTCTAGGGGCTGGGAAGGAAGGGAAGAAAGATGAAGACAGTGCAGAAACCCAAGCCTTTGTTTCCCAGCATTCAGCCACGTTCATGCTGTCAGTAGCAGAGACCATCCAGTTCCTACCACATCCCCAGGCTGTTGCCATAATAGTAGGCTCTCCTTTTAACCTCTGGAATTTGGGGATGGAAGGAGGCAAAAGTCAGTCAGAGCCTACAGAAATGCAATGAGCTGCAGGAAAGATCTTCCTTTTGCAAGGGAACAGTCTCATAACAGGCTCCCCAGTCAGCTTTTATCTACTTGAACCATTTGTTAGCTCTCACCTTGCTCTGCCACATGACCTGTCCACCCGATCACAAGCGAAATGGGTCTGATGGGTCCCAGCCTAGCACCCACGCATGAGCCCTTTGTATTTCTACTCTGCTCTTCAGTGCCACATCATCAGGAAGCCCAGCCTGGGGACAGTGCAGGACCACTCCTGCTTTAAATGCTTGCACTAGTCCAGACTCATGTATGAAGTTTGCCCTTCATTTGGGAGAGCTCCAGTCACTTCTAGGTAAGATACATTAAAACTTACACTGGTTACAGAGCATTTAAGCAAGTGGCACTGGGGCCAGGGCAATGCCTATGAAATATGTCACAAATGGACTGAAGGAGCACATTCCCCTGAGACACTGGTCTAAGTCGCTTCGTAGGATATGTTTGCAGCAGCCTGGGGAGATCCTGCACAGTCCCACGTGGACACCACAGAGCAGCTACTACTCTGTCTCCCACAGCACTGAACACAGAACATGAACTCTCCGTTACAGCAATGACCAAACTAATATTAAAAGACACTTTTTCTCCCTAATCCTGGGTGCAGGGAAGTAAAATGTTGTTTTGCGAGCTGTCCCTGGAGTGAGACAGACCCCAATGTCCTCAGGCACAGCCAGCCTGTGTCTGTACAGCAATTGTCCCCTTGGCCTCCACAAGCACATACACAGATATGCATCCCTCACTTGGTCTCTTATAGAATAGGGTGCTGGGGACCATCATCACCAATTATTTCCTTCCAGAGGCTGAAGCACACACCACAGACAAATTTTTCCAAGTTTCTCTGTGCCCAGGGCCATATGACAGTGACTGAGACGACTCCTGAGAGTCACTAGTATATCTAGTGGCTTAAATGGGACCTGAGTCAGACATCATACAACCCAGTGCAACCAATGATACTTTGAGTTGTCAGGCTCTCAGTCCCTGGTCAGTGTTACACAGCATTCTAGACTGTCAACCTTGAGCTCTGAATACGATGAGTCTGCATCCTCAAAATTGCTAAGCCTGACTCCAGAAAAAAAAGTACTTGGAGGGATATTTTTTCAGACTACTAATGATTGAGCCCTACAAGTTCTTTGACTTGTTTTCAGAGTCTTCCCTTCAATTATGTTGCCCCTAAATACATTTTATGTTACCAACATTTGATTACTTTTAAGTGAGAACTGAGATTTTCAAACAGCCCCTGATTACAGTTGCTGGAGGTTTGCAACAGACACCCCAAATGCCAAGCTTTGAATTAAAACCCCTGTGGTCCCCATTCTGGTCCAGCCTTGCCAGCTGCTCTTTTACCCAAAAGGCACCTGCCCTTGGGAGCAGGATAACAGAAGAAAGGAGGAAAGCTAGAAAAACAGCCATTTATGGGACTATGAATTACATCAGGAGGAACAGCCCCCAAAGCCTCTCCTAGACTTGGTCACCAGCGGTACTCGTGAAGCTCTCATCAGATATGTCCAAGCAAGAGCCAGTGGAAGAGACACGTTGGTCCTGCCTTGCTAGATTTTCTGCCAAGTTTGCTAGCCAGGCACGCTCAGCTGTGGCCGCCTAGTATAGGCAAACCTGGCCTAACAGCCTTTCCTTTGTGTAGCTTTCTGGACACTTCCCTCTGCCTCCCAAAGCTCTCCCTAAATCACAAAACCAGCAGCATCTCCCTGCAAGGTGCTCGCCATGCCAGCAGCAGCAAAGGCGTGTTCCTCGCAGCCTCCTGGCCCCAGGCCTTCTGCCAGCACCGTCCCAACATGGGGCACGCAGGCAAAAGAGCTGCCGGAGGAATCCGCGCCAAGCAGCGCTGAGCACGACCTTTCTGCTTTACAATGGTAACCTGAATCCTAAATACTGGATTTCTAGGCACGCATTAAAACCATGAGACAATGGAGTCGGCAAGGCTGGGGCTGGCTGCGAGCCAGCTTCGCGCCGGCCCCGCCAGCGCCCGGTGTTTCCCATTTCCTTCTTTTTTTTTTTCCACCCTGGCAGATAAGTGAAGTCCCCCTAAGTCAGGAGGCAGGTGCACACACAAGCTCACCCGTGACTTGGGGACTGTGCCTGACTCACCCCCCTGTGGAAGGTGGGCACCCGAGAAGACCCGGAGAGGTGGTGTCTTCCTCTCTCACCCACTCTTTCATACAAGCAGTGCTTCTCCTTTAATTGGTTTCACTCATGGCGGCCCTTCGGTAAATGTAATTATGCCAGGCTCTCTCCATCTGTCTGCATTCAGGAAGAGCCATCGCTCTTAGTGTTTTTATTTTCACTCTTTATTTCTGCATTAATCCCCGCTCTGCAGCTCACATTCACAATAATGTCCAGGACCTCCTGAGGATGTAGAGGCACCAAATGAAGAGCAGGATTTGTCCCTGGGTCTCTCCTGGCTGGAGGACTTTTGTTCAAGAGAAAAACCCCATACCTCAGTCAATCTGTAACCACCTTCACCTCCCAACAGTACCTGCACAAGCCAGTCCTTTTGTAGACACTCAGGAGCTGTCTGGGAGCCCAGGCCAGAGAAGACACCTTGATTTTGCCTGCACAGATGTCCCTGCCCTGTCTTTCCAAGCCCAGTACATAAAGGTAGCAAGGTAGCAAGTCCGCTCAAGTTGACATGGACTGCTTTTCACATGAAGGCAGCATTCAATCCTACACAAGCTAATGTGCCAATTTTCCTACCTAGGAAAACAGAGTGATCATGGCTGAGAACAAGGATTAATGAAGTCCAGCTCTGGAAGGGCAGCTCATAGCTGCATGGCCAAGACTGCAAAGCACGCAAAACACCCAATGCACCCAGAAGCATTTCGTCCCTTGGGACACATTACCCAAGGTCCTTACACCTTCCTCAGCTAGAATAGGTAGGTCTTGGAGGAAAACACAATGCTAAAGGAGCTGTTGGTTTATCAAGAGACCAAACTCGGCAATACAGATCCTGGGCAACCAAGCACCATCTGGTGACCGCCGGCTCCCGACACAATAGCCCACATTGGCATGTTTATGATAGAGACCAGAGGCGGATTCCCGTTATCCCCATCAGATCCTGTGATGTGGTTTCAGGAGAAGGACCACAAGAAGCAGATGGGATGGCAGAAGAGAAAAGAATGCAGCGAGACAGACAGACAGGAGAGATTTATATGAAGCTAAAGCACATACCCATAAACATAGGATAAGTAAATAGCATGTAAGTATGAAATTAAATGTGAGGAATCCATGGCATCCAGTAATCAGTCAAATATCTCCCTCACCTCTTTTTCAGTTTATCATCGGCATTTTAAAATGAGATATTTATGCCAATAAGTAACCCAGTTGTATATTGTAACCCCGCAAATACTGGCTGGGATCTGAGAGATTCGTCCCGACAGACAATTCATTTTTACAGTTATTTTTGGACTCCCAGCTTTCATGGAACACCAGCTCTCTGTGTTGGATTTTATGCCCCTGAAATGTATTTACAATGCATGGCGTCTGTATTGTGCATTACACACTTAAATCATTGCTTTTCATTCATCGCTTATAAAAAAAAATATTGCAATATCCTGAAGCTTCAAATACTCAAATTCAAAATATTACTGCTGCGTTTTCAGAGTAATACTATAAAATAATGTTGTGTTCTTAAAGGAAGGAAAATTGATCATGAGCAACATGGATTCCCAAGATCTGGGAAGAAGGGAATTTTGGATTTCACACTACAGTAAATTAAAAAAAAAA
>JAOEGS010022986.1:0-10071 GCA_025447755.1 Corythornis vintsioides
CCCCCAGCCTGTACTGATACATGGAGTTGTTGTGCCCCAGATGCAGCACCTTACACTTGCTCTTGTTAAATCTCATTCAATTTCTCCCTGCTCAGCTCTCATGGGAACAGGAGAGGACTTCCAAATGCTTCAGAATAATTCCTACTTTCTTTACTTACAGCTCTGCCAGTGGCCATTATTTCCTCAGCAAGGTAGCATGCTGATAAAAACACCTGGTCTCTTACTATAGCAGCTAAAATGTTACAATGGTATCATCCACAAACTCTTTTTCACTCCTATTTGTTGTAATGGTATCATGCACAAACTCTTTTTCACTCCTCTTTGTTTGTATGTATCAAAGATCAGATCGTTTTCCAGTTTGCTTTTTTTCACTTCTGTTTGGATTGCTCACAGATTGGTTTTCTTTGCCAGCTGGGTGTTGAGCAATACCTACTCCCAGCACAAGTTACTGCAATAAATCAATACTTTTCCCTGAGCAGAATAAGAGCTGACCTTAATGCTATCAGCACCAGCCTTTCATCACACTTTACTGTATTTGAACTTCTCCAAAACGTTTGCCAAAGCAAGTGATTTTAAGCTGTTTAGCAACACGTGTATCTTCAATCAGTTGCAAATGGAGGAGGGCAGTACATACACAACAGCCCTGCCGTGATATTGGCCATTACACCAGAGAACGTCGTTAAGTAGCCACTGTTTTCATCTGCTTTAAAAGCTCAGTTCACGGAGCAGAATGCACCACATTTAATATTTTATAGCAAAAGGGCTGTCAGCTGCAATAGCCCAACACCCAGCTGCAGTCTGACCCCAGCTTCAAGAGCTCTTTTCCACAGCCCTAGCCCAAAACCGCACCAGCACTCATCATCTTCAGGGCGAAGCCTGCTCGGGAGTGTTGCTGTCCATGGCCACATCAGCAAGCTGATCAACTGCTCTGATTCATTAGCAGAGGTGCAAGTTTAATAACAAGCAGATCACTCTACCTTAAATTGCCTCTGTAAATTATGCAGTGCAAATTTGACTGTGGTTTAAGCACTGAAAGCTCTTATTCCTCATCAAAGGAAGATCAAGATACTATGAACAGAGAGAGATCACTTTACCTGTTAACAAGAGGATCCACACAGGGTTTTAACAATCAAGTTGCGCATCTATTGCCTTTACTGCTCAAGCTGGTTTGCTACAGCCTTTCTTTAATTGGCAAAAAAAATCAAGTACCTGCACAATTTCATGCCCGTTACACCAAATGTTCCAACAATTTCTCTCCCACAGATGCTTCCTTGCAGATCAGCTCTTCATAAAGATTCCCTGTTAGCAAAAAAGAAGGGTTCAATTCCCCTATTCAACACACCTATTCAATTGATAGGTTCTGTGAGTTGCTAGGATTCTGCTTGCTCACAGGAAAATGAGGAATAACAATGTTCAGCTACAACTGGTGCTGTGGAGCTAAAATTATTTAAATCTTTGAGTCCCATAAATAAAGAAACTATACAGCTACAGAACATTACCATTGTAATACCATAGAATCATTCAGGTTGGAAAAGACCCTTGAGATCATCAAGTCCAACCATTAATACGCTACAGTGACTGTCATAACTTATTTAATAGCTACTGCAAACTATAAAAATGAACTGTAAATACATAGTTACAAAAACGAAATCCTAAAAAAAGTGAAGATGATCATTTGATGCTACTGCAGTGAATAGGAAAGTTGCATTTTCAACAGATGACCAACAGGAGGATGCTTAGACCCCACTAAATTCACCTGGAAGTGCTATAGCCTGTGGGAGAATGATTCAGGGGACTGAACTCTGTCTTATCAATGAATATACAGAAAGATGTACAACTCACAGCCCTCAAAACAATAAATTGCACTTGTTACCATGAGCAGAACTTTCTGTACAGAGTTCTTAATGCCATAGAAAACAAACAAAGGAAGAACTTGTGCTAATCTTTATGATCTTATCTAGCTAATTTAATAAAATCCACTTAGAAGATGGAGATTTCTGACTGTCTTTCACTAAGTCTAATTTAACCATAATAAATCAAGTTAAAAAAAGTTATATTTTTTTAAAAGGTGCTTTACAGAAGACAATGCTTTGCCTCAGGGATGAAATAGTGAAAAAAGAACCCCAAAGTTGAGGCAAGTAGGTAAAAAATTAAGGTAAATCCAAGTTTTAACTGCCCCTATTTCAGCAGCTTTGGTTTTCTGACGCTTGAAAGCGCAGGGGATTTTTTTTTCCTCTCTGCTACGCCGAATACCTGACACACTTAGCTAATGACAGCTATTTTCTCCTGAGAACGACCCAGTTATAGAAGCTGAGGTTTTTATAGAAGCTTCAAAACCGGTGGCGGCTTCAAAAGCGCCTTTGTCTGTCGCTACCTTGATGCCAAACGGTACCTCGGCCACTTCCCCAGGGCACTGGCGGTCGGACTCGGTCCTCTGACGGCACCGGGGCTGAGGCCACCCCGGCACCTCACGCACCTCAAGGCGCGATGGTTTCTCCGGCTCTGTGTCCCCGGGGGGACCCGGGGCGGGCTCCGGGCGCTGCCCGACCCCCCCCCCCGAGCGGAGCGCGGCAGGGGGAGAAGGGGCGGCTGAGGGCAAGAGGGAAACGTTTCCCGCCACACTGGGCCGGCGGGCACAGGCGGGCCGGGACATCCCCGCTGACGGGATGAGGCTCAAAGAGCTCAGCCGCGGGTAACGCCGCTGACACCGGCAGCGTTGCCGCAGTTTCCCCGAGGGCGGGGCGCTGTGGCCGCGGGGCGGGGCGAGCTGCTCGCCGTGCGCCGGTTCCGGTCTCCAGCCGAGCGCGGTCGTTCGCGGGCCTCAGCGAGGCGCCGAGCCTGGGAGCATCATGGCTGCGGCCGCGTGGATGCCGACGGTAAGCGAAGGGGGCAACGGGCCCGTTCCCCGCGTTTCCTCGGGGCTGCGCGGCCGCCCGGGGCGCGTCCGTGACCTTGGTCTTGGAGGCGCTGCCGCAGCGGGGGGGGGGGCCGGCCGGCCGCCTTGCAAGGTCGCGGTGCCGGCGGGGCCCTGGCGGCGATCCCGAGCGGCGAAGAGCCGCGGGGCAAGCGGCCGAATGGCGGCCCTGCGGCGGTTCGCTCTCCCCTCGCCGCGGACGGAGCGGCAGCGGGAAGGCTCCGTGGCGGGTTGTTGCTCAAACGGCCGCTGATGCCCGCGGGCGGAGGCCTGGCGGGGAGGTCGCGCCGTAGAGGTCACGGCGGCCCGGGCGCCTCGCCGCAGTCAGGCCGCGGAGGGGGGTATCGGGCAGCACCGGGCGAGGACACGACAGCCTCGGCTGGCCGGCAGTGCGGGGCTAACCGAGCCAAACCGTCCTTTCTGCAAAGAGCCATCGGTCGCTGCGGAGTCTCCTGGATTCAAGCCGTGTCCGATTGCTTTCTGGCCTATTGTGTGTCCACTACAGAGCCTCCGGGCTCTCATCTCTTCCGAAACGCAGCCGTTCGTGGGGTTGTCATGGAGATGCTGCTGCTTTTTGCCTTCAGTAAACGATATTTCTTTTGCACCTTTAATAATAGGCTGCTGGAAGCTAAGTCATTGAGGAGGCCACACTTCACCTGACTGCTGAAAGAGGGAGGAACCGTTAAGAGTTCCTCACTACTCATGACTTTCAGGACAGAATGGGCCCATTTTGTTTAGCCCAATTCTGTGCTAGTGTTGACAGATGTTGAATTTAAATACAATGTGCCAGGCCCGTGATTTCTGGCAAGATAGACTGTTCCCTTTCCAGGACTACTCTGGAATGTGAAACCTGACTCAACCTACAGAAACTGTACAATGAGGGCACTTGGACTCGGGCAGGCAACTTCCCATTCTCCTTGAGTAGCTCCAGCTGCTGCCTCCCTGCCTTGCTATGGCAAACACTGCTCCTCTTGCAGTGACCTTGCCCATCTCATGTTGGGTTACAAGTGAAAAGAACTTCCACTTCAAGTTACTTCTCTCCCAGTGTTCATTACAACATCCAGGACCATTGTGTTGTTCCTGGTTGTTCCCATTAGTGCCAACTCAGTATCCCTTTTGCCATACAGCAGTGTTTAAGTGCAGGTGTCAGTAAAAGAGATAACAAATACGAATTGAGCAGGAAAGGAATGCAAATTGTCCAGTCCATTCCTAGCTAGGGTAGCTGCAGACACACTGAGTGTGTGAGAGTAGCCTAAATCTGCCTATGCTTAGAAAGTTTTTAACTCTGAAATCACAGAGGCATGAAAATTCCCTAGAGAGGAAGATAGGACTGGGAGGCTGTGGTTTTTCTGCAGGTAAGTATTGATACAGATAGGAATGGGGATTCTGTCTGTAGTGCTCAGCTAGGCAAGAGCTCAAGCTGAGGTACCATCCCAGTTTTGATGCATCATGCCAGTTCAGAACTCAGACATGGGGGTAGTTCTTTGACAGTGCTGTGTAGATTGGTTGTTGTGGTGAAGTTTTGTCTTTATTGTGCATTTCAGTTATGCATTTTAAAAACTGTCAGGTGCACAGAAGGCAGCTGTACAAAACATAGATGTAAAAGGTGGAAAACCAAAATTCCCCAGAGTTTGAATGGAAGAAGTGACACTAATGCAAAGTAGTTTTGGAAGCATTACCTAAAATGTGTGAAGCTACTGTCCACCTTACAGTTAAAGTGACTGATCTTTCACTTTGCTTTCCATGAATCTTAATCCTTAGCATATAATCTGTTTAGCTGCAGTTACTGCAACCTTATTTCAAATGTTTAGGTTACTGTGCTGTAAGTTCCCTCAGGCCCAGGCAGGGTGGGAGGGTATGGATGGCCCAGTGCTAAGTGTGACTGTCCTGGCTTTACCTTGAGCTAAGAATACACTCGAGGTGGCAGTGCACAGAACATCAGCAACTTGGCACAGCATTAGTTACTCCTGTTTCATTTGGATTCCTGTACTAATTGGAGATAGGAAATTTAAAGCAGTATGATTTGCAAATGCAGATTTGCTGCAGTGTTGCCTGTTTGAGATTCCATGTGTGGTGTAAACCCCAGCCTGTTTCTGTTCTGTGTTCCTGCAGGTTTCTCGATTGCTAGGTGCTTTCAAAAACCCAAAACAGGTGACCAGAAGTTTTGGTAGTTCTGTGAGTATATTAGTACCTTTTTTTTTTCTTTGAAGAAGTTTCTCAAAAAGGGGCTCAGAAATTGAACCTTAATAAGAGTGCTGTTGTAACTTTTACACTCCCAAAACATAAGTTATCAATAAGTAAACAGATATGCTCTTAATGCCATGCTGGATTTAGAGTGGTGAATTCCTGTCTTGGCCATTGTATATTAAAGCATAAGTGATAATACCAAAGGCTCTAACAAAAGATAGAAGTGGCATGACATTTTTTTTACAAAATATGGCCATAAGCCAGTCTTTGAAACCCATCTGGAAATGGACAAATATTGGGCAAAGCAGAGAGATTGTTGAGAAGCTTCTAATTTGCTTTATTTTGCAGAGTTTCCTCCAAGCACTAGATTTTCTTTACTGCTGCTTTTAGAATAGCTTGCATATAAAGTTCTGCTTTTTTCAAGACCCTCTTTTTAGTATTTTAGACACTGTGGTTGTGTATTTCCTAGTAAATGTTTTATGTGTATGTGTCTCAAGTGCCCAGGAGCCTTTTTCTTACCAGTGCAGGGGGCTTTGAAAACTGCTCAGGCACCCCTGCAGCTGCATGCAGCCTTCATCAGATCTTCATTTTAAGGAGGAACTCTGGCTTTTCATTTCATGTTTTCCAGAACAGCTAGAAAGAAACTGAAGGGCAGCTCATACCTTATACAGTATAAAAAGATTTAGAAGGGTAGGCACCTCCAGTTCTGTTTATACCACAGGACTATTTCAGATGAAAGCTTCTCTGGCTCAGGTGGAGTCCTGCTGGGCAGGACAGCACAAAACTTTTCTTGAGGCATTCCATCAAGTGTTCTTCTAGCTGAAACTCTGCTTCTTTTGCTGTGCAAGGTGAATTTCTTTGGCTCAAATTAGTTAAAAAACCAGTCAATATCTATTGAAATTATGAGTATTTTGTGTGGGGAAGGATGGAAATAGATATCATGAGTTGATGCTAATTGGGGGTTTGCAAATGCTGTATCTGAGCTGCTTTTTTCTTTCTTGTAGGTAATAATAAGACCTCACAAAACTGCTGGAGATTTTTTTTTTTAAACAAAAAGAGATGGGACAATTAGAATAGTGATGGTATTTTTTTTTAAGCAAAGCAGAACACTGTTGTCTCTTCCCTGATATTCACTGAGCCTGGATTGTGCAATTTATTTTCATCTGTTTGGTGATGAGAAAAGAAACAAGACTGAGAACACTATGGAAGGAAAAAAACTTATTAAAAATGGGTCTGAAATTCTTGGGATGTCATTTGGAGAAGCTTAGATGGATGAGATGGGGTTTTTCTTTAAAGTGAATGTAATTTTTTATAAATTTATAATTGTTTTTTAGCATGTATCAGTATTATCCATGATACTGGAGACATGAGTAATTAGTTATTGTTCTGTTAATCTCTGAAGAAAACATGCTGAGCTTCATTCCAGGGAGTACAGAGCAGCAACCTGCCCTTCAGGTTAAACCTTCATGTTTTGAAATATAGTATAGTAGGCAGATTCAAAAATATTTCACTTAAAACATTTGCAAACTCCCCTTGAAAGCAAACTAGTCCTTCCCACTTCTGACCAGGACTGATACTCTTCACAGTCAATATTTGATAACTGAAACTTTCTTTTCTAGTAGTTCCTACAACACATGGAAATGTTTTCTACATAGAAAACAAGTATTCATTTGTTGTACTACTGGTATTTCTTTACTTAGGTACAAACAGTAACTTTAATCCCAGGAGATGGCATAGGACCTGAGATTTCTGCTGCAGTCATGAAGATCTTTGATGCTGCCAAAGTAAGTCATGTTTCTCTTGCTCTGTAAGTTTAACAAGTATTAACTAGGTCTATTAAAAATGTTTTCTCTTTGACTGCCACAAGATCAAGTCATGTTTAAAGCTATTAAAACTTCTTGACAGTAGAAAGAGTGTGAAGCTTCAGCTAATAAATTGTGATTCCAAGGAAAGGCTTGAAACTCTTAGCTGGAAGAGGAGTAGAGAGCTGAGAGCAAAAAACCTTTTAACAGTTGAGTTTTTTCCTGAGGAGTTAAGCAGGAGGTGTGGAGGAATAAAACCTAAGTTTGTCTGTGAGTGGATGTTCACAGTACTTGGATTTGTTGTTTTCCAAGGTGATTCTCTGATGCATTTGGCTTTGATTGGCTCTGTTTGCTTAGGGAAGCCCTTCTATACTTTTCTTCATGGTCCTTCCTGATGGAAAGTCCACTTAGAACCTGATTCTTGTGAAAGCTTGGGAGAACACTGGCAGACTTTCAGTTAAATAACAGCTATGTACCTGTGTAGTGGACTGTCTTCCAGACAATGTGGATGATGAGTTCTCAATTCCATTTTCAAGTGTCTTGTCTCTTGTAATACAGCTCTAAGAGCTTGAAAGCAACAGCAGGTATATTGCAGTTCTACTTTGAGACCTCATGGCATTCAAGTTTATGATGATACCCTGTCTGTACTATTTCATTTTCACTTCAATAAAGTGGGGTTTTTTTTAATGTGATTTGGAGTTGAAACATCTCATGCTTACTGTCAGTCACCAGAGAAAAATTGTTTGGGAAGGCCTGGACAAAATTCCTTATGCTTTTTTTTTTTTTTCTCTTTTGGTGAAAGAGAACTTAAAACTTGAAGCAAAAATCATGGCATTTAAGTTAACACAGAGTAAATGTGTCTAGGCTCCTATTCAGTGGGAAGAGAGGAATGTTTCAGCTATCCAAGGACCAGGAGGGAAGTGGATGATACCTCCAGATGCCAAAGAATCCATGGATAAAAACAAAATGGGATTGAAAGGTACTTTCAGGCATTAATACAAAGATACTGAACACTGTTGTTTTTATCATGAGTCTGATTTCAAATCAAATTCCTTCATCTGTAGCACAATAAAATGGCTACTATGGGGAACAGCTTGTCTTCTGTAATCTTAAACAGTCCATTTCAAAGCCACCACTTCGATAGATCTTGTTGGAAATATGTTAAAGGTGGCTGTTGGTACCTACCAACCTTTGGACTGTGCAGAATTCATTCCTGATTCAGCTGATGCACAACTACATGTAATAACTATACTAATAAATAGCACCTTTGTTGTTTACTAAAAACTCAAGTCAGTGTAAGGGTTGCAACGTGGTCTTTAAAGAGTTGATTTGTATCTTGGGACAGCACAGGGAATTTATTTCAGCGTGAGGGTTAAACAGAACTTTGTGAGAGTACCACCTCCCCTGGAGTTTCAGCTCTCAAATTCCAGGAGGGCTTTATCTTCTCCATCTTTCTTACCCTTCTTTCCCCTATTTTTTTTTTTCCCATCAGGGCCTTTAAAGACCCCAATTGCCGCGGGGCACCCCTCCATGAACCTGCTCCTCCGTAAGACCTTCGACCTTTACGCCAACGTGCGCCCCTGCGTGTCCATCGAGGGCTACAAGACCCCCTACACCGACGTCAACATCGTCACCATCCGCGAGAACACCGAGGGCGAGTACAGCGGCATCGAGCACGTGGTCAGTTCCCACCAGGCCTCTGCTCCTCTTCCTCGCTGCTTCTCTGGGGTTGATGCAGCTTAATTCCCGAATGCATCCTGGGTGTGCTAAGAGCGTGGGCAGGAGGTGGAGAGGTTCTCCTTCTCTGCGTTGGTGAGGCCCCGTCTGGAGTAGCGTGGCTAGTTCTCGGCACCCCGGTGAAAGGAGGACAGAAAATTATTAGAGAGAGTCCAGGGAAGGGCCACCAAGATGCTGAAGGGAGTGGAGCATCTTCCTTATGAGGAGAGGCTGAGAGAGCTGGGGCTCTTTAGCCTGGAGGAGACTGAGGGGGGACCTCATCAATGTCTGTCAACTATGTTAAGGGTGAGTGTAGGGAGGATGGAGCCAGACTCTGCTCAGTGTCATCCAATCACAGGACAAGAGGCAATGGGTGCAAGTTGGAGCACAAGAGGTTTAGGGTAAACGCAAGGAAAAACTTTTTCACAGTGAGGGTGATAGAGGGAGGTTGTGGAGTCTCCTCTGAAGATATTCCACACCTGCCTGGATGCGTTCCTGGGTGACTTGGTCTAGGTGATCCTGCTCTGGCAAGGGGGGGTTGGACTAGATGATTTTCTAGGTCCCTTCCAACCCCTAACATTCTGTGATTCTGTGATGTGGGAGGCCCATCTGAGTGGCCCAGTACTTAGAGGCTGGGGATACCCATTGAAAAAGCTGGCTTTTTTTTTTCTTTCAGTAAAATGCATTGTTGAGACTGCCTCATTTTAGGGACTGTTCTCAGGCCCTGGTTGAGGATAACATTGACCTTGACCAGCCCGTTGTGTACATTTTAGATGAGAGAGGCAGGTAGGCTAAGAGATAAGAAGCTGAACAGAACAAGAAGGAACAATTAACCACAGAATGCAGGTGTACTGCTGATGTTGTTAGATACCAGGCACCACTATAACCTAACCAATGAGTTGGAAAAACAAGGAGACAGCAAAATGTAGCCTACAGAAAAAAGGACACACCTGCTTCGCCTGCTTAGCTGAACAGATAAATATTGCTAGGGAAAAAATAAAGCCGCTTTCTACCTTGAATCTACGTATTGTCATGTCCATCTGAACTTCAGCAGCCTCAGAATTCCAAACTTCAAACTGCTCTGGCAGGGGGTTGGACTCCATGATCTTCAGAGGTCCCTTCTAACCCCTGACATCCTGTGTTTCTGTGAAACTAGGGACTTGAAGAGTTTTTCAATGATCAATGGAATTACTGTCTTGCAGATTGTTGAAGGTGTTGTGCAGAGTATCAAGCTGATCACAGAAGAAGCCAGCAGACGGATTGCAGAGTTTGCTTTTGAGTATGCCAGAAATAACCAGAGAAGCCACGTTACTGCTGTACACAAGGCAAATATCATGTAGGTTCACACTTTTTAAGAAGAACAACAAATAATAATATGCATTTAATCAGAAATAACTTTAAAAAATCTTCCTCAGATGTATAAATTCTGATGATGTTACTGGGAGTAATGAG
>JAOEGS010022986.1:22275-35448 GCA_025447755.1 Corythornis vintsioides
AGAGGGATGGAGAGAAAAATCACAACCCAAAAAAATAACCCCAAACTTCTAGTGCATTTGGTAAAGAATGAAGTGTTTTTTTTCCTTTTTCATTTAGTCAATGTCTTTCATTGTTAGTGAACTCCAGCTCTTCAGGTGTCTGAGTAGTGCAAATACATAAAGAATCTATACAAATGTGTTGTATAAAACAAGGCTCTTGTATCCCTGATTCTTTCTCCCTGAGAACCTTCAGCACTCAAACCCAAATCTGCAGAAGCTCTCTTTGAAGCTGAATGGTGTCACTGCACATAATTACACCCTCTCTTTTGCATTATATTTGCCATGTTGCAAGGCCAAATTTTACCCATTTACACTTCAGTGTCTCACTGATGCTTCACAGTTTCTTCCAAGCAGATAACTACTTTCAGCTTCACTCAGTGAAACCTCACTCATTACAATACATACCTGCTGGAGCAACTTAGGTTCCTGTCTAAGCTGAGTGACATAGCCCAGGACAGCACTTTCTTCTTCAGAAATCCTGACTGAGCAGAAGCATCCTTTAATTTCTCCATGATTTTCTCCCATACTCTGGGAACTCCCATGTGAGATGTTGGCTGCACTTCTTTCAGTGTGTTGATCAAGCTGCCCTGTTAGAATCATGAGATCATTTATCACAGCAGTGATAAAGAAGTTGAGTGATGCAGTCTTCATCTTGAAATACTAGCATTTAAAGCACCACTAAACATGGGGATATAACAAAGGACTGACTGAACCTCCTCCTGTCAGACATACACACTGATGGAAAACACACAGGGGGTTTAGTTCCTTCTGCCTCCCTTTTCCTCCAAAAGTTACTTATACTTGTTTTACTTCAGAAGTACACTTTTCTGCCTTAAAAGAACCTTATGGATCTGGATTATATGTTTTAATTGGAATCTAAGCACTGGATCACAAACCTTATGGATCTCATTTTTCCATCATTCTTACAGTAACAGACTCTCAATCTTCATCCTTTTGAAAGATTTTATTTTCTCTTTGGAATGCTTTCTAAGAGGAAGAATGACAAGCTTAATTAGGTGCAATATAAGACAGATACCTTCAGAGCATCTGGCTCAGCAAAGTAAACTTGCTCTCCCCATTTAATTCCAGTCCACAGGTCATATATCTGTGCAGCTATGTGGCTAAGGGGGAGATAACTGACTATAGACTCCTGTTGGACCTCTGCAGGTTGCATATCTCCTGCTCTGCTGCAGTGTGCTGATGTCCAAGTTATCTGTTGAAAGAAAGAACCAGTATGTTAGGTATGTTAGGTATGGTGGGTTTTGTCTTTTAATTCCTTTGAATAAAACTAAGGATTCTTGTGCTATGCTGATGTAACTATGAAGAATCTGTGCTCACAGAAATTGCTGAAGACACTGCAGTCTTGGACAACACACCACACTGGCAATTCCCTGGGAGAAACTAACTTAACAACATAAACTTACAGGTAACATCAGCAAATGCAGTCCTTTCTGCTGCCTGACTGAGCTATGAGCATTACCAGCTCTCCACGCCCCAGTAACAAACTGAGCAGGGCAGCCATGGGTTGGATGGACAAGGAGTAAATGGATCTGCCCCTCCTTTTGCAACACTCCTACTGTGCCTGCTTGGACCAAGCTGGCACTTTTCACCAGTGGTATGTCTACATCTTTACCTGAAAAAGAACAATAAACACTCAGTGACTGGGGAGCTCAAAGGACAGTTTTGTACCAGCAACAAGCTCAATGTCTTGTATTGCTCATCAGCTGGCTAAGCACTAATGAAGAAGATTCCAGCTGGATTCTGCTCCTCTGGGATAGTCACCACGGTGGTTCATAAGGGACACACAGAAGTCCCCCTCTCCCCACCCCTGCCCATCAGCAGCACTGTATATGCAAGTATTACTGAAGATGTGCTGCTTGACTCCTCAGTGCAGCTGGATGATGCTCCCCTCTCTTCTTCCTAATTCCCACTTTACCTCCAAAGCTGCAGTTGAAGGATGTTAAATATACATATCTACCTCATCACAACAGAGCATATGGAAGACCCACAAATGCATGTGATGGTGTGAAGGGGGAGGAAAGAGATACATGCACAGGAAAAAAAAACAAGAAAATGGGTAGGGCAGGACAGAAATTAGATTATTTAAGATGGCAGGGAAGTTACAAATCAGATGCAACACCTGTTACCAGTGTGTTCCTACCAGTTCCTTTTCTCTTCAGTAATTTAGAAGGTAGGAGTACACATTTGGTCAAAGGAAAGTGATTCTCAAGAGAGTTTTTTAAGGAGCAGGGCCAGGCCACTTCAAGTTTAGATGGCAGCACTGGACAAGATGCTATGGGAAACTTCCACAGTGGGTAGAAGGGGATGTCTTTGAGATGTTTGTCCTTCAAGCCTTGCAGCACACAGGTGCACACACAGCAGATCCATGGGGGTTCATATATGACAGACTCAGCATTGGTTTTGCACTCAGACAGTGGCAAACATCTTTTGACTAAAGAAGGCAGCAGCACAGCTGCAGGCATGTTTTCCACTCTACATCAACATAAAAATAGCCTGTTTGTGATCAGCAGCCAGAAATAGTCTGGCAGCTAACTTGGAAATGACACCAGACTCCTTTGAGATAGAAGAGTGTCCTGGTTTGAGTGAGAACAGAACTAATTCTATTGAGTGATTTTACTTTTCAGTTCAGCTCTTCTAACACACTGCCCTGTCTGAAGTCAGCAGCCTGTTCTCACAGTGTCTGTTTCCAGCACTGATAACACCCCCTGTTTAGAGTCAGTACCAAGGGTTGGAATGCAGCCCAAGGCCACTGCTGGACCTTGTGCACCACTCTGGAGGGTGCAGAAAGTGAAAGGTGGCACCTCCAGGGAGGAGTGGACAGGACAGGTGACCCCAAACTGACCAGTAAGGGATCCCATCCCATATATTTCATATTCAGTATAAAGCTGAGGGATCATGAGGGTCCAGCTCTCAGCTCAGCTTTGCTTCCAGCTTCTTCCTCACTTCTTCACTGGCTGGCAGCTGAGGAGGGCTCTGTCCCTTTTGCCTTCAATCCTGATCCATGTGTTCCTGAATCTGGTACCAGAATCCAGCTCCTGAACACAGCTCCCATCTGCTGCTGGGCCCAGACTGGGACTTTCCCAGTGCCTGCTCCACAGCAGCAGTGGTGATGGTGTCATAACTGCCACTGAGGGGGTTGGGTTCAATACTGGGTTTGTACAGATTTGTATAAATTCCATTCTTATTTTCATTAAAGCTGTTCTAGTTTCCTCTTCTGATCACTGAGTCTCTCTCCCTTCTCCCCTTTGGGTAGGGAGAGGTGTTCAGAGAGAACATCTGTTACTCTAGAGAGCTGCCCTGACCCTAAACCATAACAAAGAGCACAGGATTTGCAAAGTCAGATCAGTCTTTTTGTCTACCAAGTCCACTGTGTTCTGTGTCCAGAGTGTGCTTTAGGAAGAGAGTCCACCATGTAGAAAAACCCTCTCACAGATTGTCTGTGTGTCCAGAAAGGCTCCCTACCCCTTTCCACTCCTGCTCAGCCACCTTAAATCAATGATAAATAAATAAACCAACCCCAAAGCAGCTATACTTTAAATCTTTACTAATTGATCTCCATGGAAAGTCCTTTTTGCATATGATTTTGCTTTTCTCTTTCACCTGAAAATTTTCTGTTTGCAGGCACACAGGTAGGGCTACTGTACCAGCACCACTAGAGTTGTACTGGCCTCCAGTGATAGATGGAAAATCCCAAGTCTAGAAATTCAATAATGCTAAAGTAAAACAAATAAAACCAAAACAAAACCCAACACACATCCACCCCCAATTTTAATAACATCTGAAACCAGTCCAGCAGGCTGTTTTGACAATGGCTGCCTGATGTACACAATTTCTTTGTTTGAAGATGATCTGTAACATGACTTGAGAGACTTTACAGCCACCTGGGAATTATATTTCTGAATGCATACATTATGTCTCACAAGAAAACCAGTGAATTTAAAAAAAAAATCATATTCATAAACTGTTCAACCCTGTCAAGTTGCTTTGAGTGGAGTTTCATTCTTTACCTTGCTCATAGTTTACCAGAAACAGCTGACTGCATTTTCAGTATTGCTTTCTAGTACATTATCCACACTTCAAAACCAAAAGAATTTCCAAGCTCTAGCATGTACCAGTCATTTCAAAGCACAGGAATAAATACTGTCACACTTGGCTCTTTTTATGCTAAAGCACATACATTGTCATGGCTCAGCATGGCTCCTTTTGGCTTCCCAGTTGTTCCAGATGTGTATATCAGGACACAGCATTGATTTGGCTTTTGGGAATTAATAATATCATCCAAAGTATTATCAGATATGGCATCTCCCAGCTCCAGAAACTCTTCCATCTAGAACATGTAACAGAAAATACATGATAACAAATAGCTGCTTACAAGGGGAAAAGATGCAGGACCTTTTCAGGCTCAAAACCAGCAGGAAACTTCAGTGCCTTGCTCTGAACAATGCAATATTACTCCTTCTCCAAGGTGGATACTATGGACAAGTCATGGAGGCTAAAATTCTGTTACTATTTCACACTGTTAGAATGATTTTGAGTCTTATTTAGAGGAATCTGAATACAGTGCTTTTAAATAAGAGTACACTTGTGACATTCCATCTAGAATTCCTTGTCCCCTACATAAACACCAATATAAAGCAATAGGATGAAAGATTCTTTGTAAAAAAACATCATTATCTAGATGTGTGAATGTTTGCCCAAATTACCTGCTCTTTTACAGCAAACAGAGCATATGATGCTGCTCACAATTTCCATTCAAATTTGACTCCATCTGGAATGAGCTAAACCTTTTATGATGCTGGACTTTTGTGCCATGCAAACTGGCCCAGGAGAATGCTGAATGTGACCCTCTATATTATACTGCTTGCTCCCAGATACTTCTGTTTCATGCACCTGATACATCACTAAGTGTCCCCTTGAGTTCAATGCTAACTGAAAACTATGGTAAACCAAAACATTTTCAGTCAAGAACTGAACCATCAGTTTCCCACTGGAATCAGACAGTTCACAGTGTGCTACAAGGCTACAGTAGTTAGCCTGGCAAGGCTACCCTGAGGATTCTCCATCACTTTTCCTTCCAACAAGGCCCATTTCTGAAAAGAGAGGCAATACCACAGCTCTGTGGCAAGCAGAGGGTTTGTCACATTCCATCCTTTCCCACAGAATGTGGCTGCAACAAGTTCCCTAGCTCCTGGAAAGTCTGGTGTTAGAGATGCAGTTGATTCTATATGACTTAGCAGTTGATTTCCTGATGTGTTAATCACTGTGAAACTCTTGCCCAGGCTTTGCTTACTAAACTGTACCTGCAACTTTCATTTTTAACTCTGGTAGCACACATTCTCACCTGAAGCTTAGAGGTGTTTTTGTTAATCCAGTCAAGTAAAAATCCAGGAAGACACAAGGCAGACAGCTAAGCAAAGTAACTCTAGTTTTAAATGTCAAAGATGAAGTTAGAGGCAAATTAAACAGAAAAAAAGCTGATGCTTTTGAATGCTGCTAGAACACAGCAATGCATTCCAAATGGCAGCTATTCCACAGATTAAATGTAGCAGAAATTAATCAAATCATTAATTGCCCATGAATTCTAACTGTTCTAGCATTCCCATACCATGTACACATTTGGATGTCTCTCTGGCATGGAGTCCTTGTACAGCACAACAGCCTTTAAGTGTGGCAAACGATCCCAGATCTGTGGGATTTTAAAAAACAGATTTATTCTTTATTATTCTTATCTTAATGGGGACACTACACAGTCTTCTCTAGAAAATCTGCTTTCAGTCAAAAGATTTCAAAGGAAACAAACCAGAACAAGATCAGAAATGGCTCCTCAGCCTCTGTTCTCTTAATGCACCAAAGGAGTGGTGTAGGTCAGGCTGGAAACTGATCCCAGCTCTGTGGTTACCAATAAAGTCCCTCAGCAAAAACTGTTGTTAAACTGCTAAAAAAAATATTATACTTCCTTAAAGAAAAAAAAAAAAAAGACATGCACATTTCTCATCCCCCAAATGACATAAAACAAAACTACAAAATACAAAGTAATATAAAAGATGACATTTTGTAAAGAGGGAATTCTGAACACTAACAGTCCTTAATGTTTAAATGGCAGGCCTTTACAAACTTTCTCCTCATCTCTTCAAGTCATCTGTGCTTTTCCAAACAGAATCAGATGGTGACATTACAAACGTGGGATCAAAATCTGGTTGTGTTGTTTTGCTTTTTTTTCAGGTAAGTTTGCAGTGAACCAGACATTGAGCTTTTTGCTGGAGAGAATCAGAACTGCTCAGATGTGAGCTTCAGACTCTACAGAGAGCAGAGCTCCAAGATACCCAAGAGCTCAAACACCAAATACCAGATTTTTATGAATAAGAACACTCCCCTGAAAGGTTTCATGATACAGATTGTGAGTATGGTATTTGGGACAAATATGGGACAGATATTTGGGACAAATTATGGCTTCTAAGTTACCATTTAGCCACCTTGTACCTGCATTATCTTGTCCAGTTGTTTCTGATTCTCCACAACCATGATATTGGTTTTGCTGTCATGAGCAATGTAGTGGCAGGCCTCTGGAGAATTGGTTGTATATATTCCTGTGACAATTCCTCTGTATCAAAAGGGTACACATATATAAGATTCTCTATTTTAATACATAGACACACACATATACAGGCACTTAGTATCAAAAACAGAACTACAATCAAAGATCAGATGAATGCTGAAAGAGTATGAAGATGTGGAAGCAAACAGCAGCAGAGCTGTTGAGTTTGTTTCAAGCAATCAGCTCTACATTAACATCTCTGACATAAGCACATGGCCAAAACTAGTCCCTGAACTCTGTTCAGTAGAGGATGCAATAGGCTAGGATTCAGGACAGAAGAAATCAGGATCATTAATATTCTCCTGTCACTTGATCTTGCTGTAGAGAAGTATCATTAACACAAAACTGGGAGTCTCAACTGGTCCCCACATGTTCCATTGATGCAACACAGCACAGTAGCTTCTGTATGACTGACAGTTAAGCCCAGGGCAAACAGGACCAGTTTATAAACACCTGGAATATTTCAGATTACTGAAGGATAGGAGAGGAAACAGTCTCAAGTTGCATCAAAGGAGATTGGATATTAGGATGAAATTCTTTACTGAGTGGTCAGGCACTGGAACAGGCTGCCCAGAGAGGTGGTGGAGTCACCATCCCTGGAGGGGTTTAAAAATGAGTAGATATAGCACTTGAGGCTGTGGTCTGGTGGTTAGAAAGATGAAGGCTGGCCATAATAATCCTAGAGGTCCTTTCCAACCATAATGATTGTATGAAAGCTGTGAGGCTCTAGCAGGTCACTGAAGCTGCTCATCAGCTGCAGCCCAATTTTCCAGATAAGACACCAACCACTGATTTGCTACATTTCCAGATCCCCCAAACCCCCATAAATCAATCAAAAACCAGAATTTTACCCAGCAAAAACAGCTCCAACAGCCGAGATGAACCATTCTGGAGAATTAAATCCAAGGATGGCTACACTGTGGAATCTCTGCAGGCCAACCTTAAAAACAACAAGTGTCACTTAGTGAGGCAGGGTGGGCTGCAGGGTGGGGCAGAGAGGTGGATGGTGAACTGACTGGAAAGGGTGAGTGTCAGGAGGATGGAGCCAGGCTCTGCTCAGGGACATCCAGTGACAGGACAAGGGACAATGGGTGCAGCTGGAGCAGAGGAGGTGGTGTTTATTTGTGGGGTTTTTTTGTTTAGTTTGGGGGTTTAGTTAGTTTTTATTTGAGTTTTTATTGACTTTTTAAGAAGGCCAAAGGAAGAAAAAGGAATTGGCTTTGTTTTCTGCACCTACCTTCAAGAAGCTCTTGGCTGCTTTCCTGGAGAGACAATAATACTCTGCAAAAGTTATCTTCTCCCACTTTCCATCCTTTTTGCTGGCCAAAGCATTAAGGGATCCATATTTTTCTAGGCTCTCCTTGAACATCTGATGAACTGTGATGGGAGTCTGTGGACAGGAGCTATCAATTCTCAGCCTGACTCTGCCATCAGCAAAGGATGTCCACAGGGACTCTGGAAATTAAGGCATTAGCATCAAGGCTTTCTGTGGTTGAAAACTCCCATGGGACCACACACCAAAAGCCAAGAGGACTGAATAAAGGCTGCACAACTAAACCCAACTCTGGCACTTCCCATCTTTGGAGAGAAGGGCTTTCTAATTTTATTATTATCATCAAATATGCCATGTAGAAAGACAAATCTTTATTTCTCACATTCACTCTGCATTTGGAATAAAAGTGCCACCCTACAGAATGCTGCTCAGCTTCCATGTGTGACAGACAAAAGAGCTTTGGAACACACATGCAGCCTCCTCCAAGTCAGGCATGCAACTGCACAGAGAAAGTGAGGCAAAGCAAGTTATTATAAGCTCAAAAATATAGATAAAACCCAATAAAGCAACAAAATCTACTTTCTCTTGCAGAAAAAAAAAAAAAAGTTCCTTTTCTTAGCTGTGTGGAAAAGCTCATTCATAATCAGCTGATAAAGTACAACTTTAAACTGAAAAATATACAAAGCAGCCTAGTTTGCTGCCAGTATTCAGTGAAAATGTTGCTGAAGCCTCCACTGCCCCATCCCTAGCAGATGTAGAATATCTGAGTATAAAAAAAAAAAACAAAAAATCCCACCTTTCTATGACCCCCTAGGTAAGTAGATAAAAACCCTAGTGCAGAAGGTGAATTAATCAAAGTTGTCCTGCATCCAGCTCTGAAATCCAGTAGATTTATATTAGACAATAGGAAGAAGTTTTTTCCCATGGGGGTGGTGAGACACTGGAGCAGGTTGCCCATGGAAGCTGTGGACACCTCACCCCTGGAAGTGTTTAAGACCAGGCAGGATGAGGCCCTGAGCAACCTGCTCTAGTGGGAGGTGTCCCTGCCCTTGGCAGGGGCTTGGAATGAGATGCCACCAACTGAAGCCATTCTGTGATTCATGTTCCTGACTCACAGTCTTGCATTTTTTTCTCTTGACAAATATAGAGCAATAATGACAGCAATAAATACAAATAAAGCTGCTTAATCTGCATGTAACTTCATTTTCTCATCTGTAAATTGCATGTAATGATTTTGCAAACACAGGTGTGGAGCTTTGCTTAGGTCAGTGAGGGAAGGGCATCATAAACCCAGACAGTTTAGAAAACAAGTAGTTATGAAGGATTCCAGGTAGTAAAGAGTGTAAACAGTGACACCCAACAAATATTTTATGAGTAGTAAAGGCAAAGCAGGTGTTTCTGCTCTTCACTGCAATCCTGGTGTGAAAAGGATCAGAGATAAGACCTGTTGAGAGACAGAAGCCAGTGTTAATGCAAATATTTTCTGTAGTGGCACACCAAAGCCCAGAAGGAAAACTCTGTGTGTTGTTGTGGCTTCTAAAGCAAAGATGGCAGGGACTGCAGGTGTGGTGGGTGACTGCTCTGCTCAAAACAAAACCATCCAGACCTAGTGACACATTCTAGTCCATGCATTATTAAAAAACAGCTCTTGAACAATGAGAATCTCTCTTCAGAGGAATGAAAAATATTAGCAACATCCCCACATTACAGAAGTTGCATCATTACTACCTTTTGACTGCAGACTTGGAGCAGATAACTGAACAGCTTCCACAAGAGTGAAAAATCAATCAAGTCATTGCAATATCTACACACAAATACCAAAAATGGGCTTTGAAACTGGGCCTCCTTTTGCTTTTCCTTTTTTTTTCTTGGGGAAAAAGGCATCTTTGATTCATACAAAAGAGTAAGAAGAGATACTCAGTGAATCACCTTAACAGTACAAAATAGAGATCACAAAGGAATATAAACTTAAATACTCATTCTGTGTCTATTTTTTGCATCTATTTGCAGGTAAAACTATCTAAAAGCAGTTCCTAAATCTAGATAATAATCCAAATAACTCTAAAAATCTATTTTGTCTCCTAGAACTTGTAAAAACAGCAGAAGATGAGCAACATATTCTGCTGTCAGTTTGCAGAGGGATTTTGAGAGAAGGCTTGTTCTTCTCAAAAACAGCTTGGGAAGGAACACCTGGCTAAATTCCAAATGAATTGATTATAAACTCTGGGAAAAGCTCTGCCTCACCAGCATCTGAAAGCTAAAGTGCAGCTGGAAATGAACTCAGTACCATATGAAACCAAAGTGGAAATCAGAATAAAGATTCTTTAAATACACTACTAGCACTGGGATATTCTATATCCTGTTGATCCTCTCCCAGCCCAGATACCAAAAATTATGTTAAATAGGCAAAGAATTAGTAAATCCTTTTTTTTTTTTTTTTTTCATGAATAATCAGTCTGGCTGAAATGCCAGAGAATGTATAAAGGAGATGTGTATTTCTTGGAGAGAAAAAAACCCAACCAAACAAAAGAAAACACGACAAAAAAAAATACACCTGAAAAAAGCAAACCCAAAAACAAAAAAACACCCATTAATTCTACAGTTTAAAGCTAATATATGAATGAAACTTTCTCTCTGTTCACTAACCTGACCTAGAGGGATCCAGGTAACTGCCAGAATGGATTTGGGAATGTAAATGAATTCTGATGTTTAGGGAAGAACAACTCTTGAGAGCCATATAACCACAAAAGAACCAGAGTCACCTTTCAGAGAGAACAGGCAGGTTGGTGGTGGAATGGCTTTGCTGCAGGACCTGAACAAATCCAACTCATATTCCACAGATGTGCCCTGAGAAGCTGAAGTAAAACAGTCATTTAACTTGAAACTGCTTCAGATTCAACTCACAAAGCAGTATGTGGATTATGTGCCAGCTCCTGCAAAACATCCCCATCTTCTGAGGAGAGAAGGTGCTCAGCTCTTTGCTGGAGGCATCTGATGGACAGTCACCATCCCAGATTCCACAGCTCTGATGCCATCACTTTCTGCTGACAACACAAATGCAGCTTTCCTCCTTCATGCTTTTTTTTATGTTCAGTCTTCTTCCAAATGTCTGTGGCCCTGAAAGCTTTTTACTAAAAGCTGGAGCTGAGAACACACAGGTTGAATTCTGAGAACTTGGCACCTCTGTTAAACTTTCCCTGCTGCCAATGAACAGACTAAAAGAAGCACAGAGCTGAATGTCAAGTGAACCTGAAGGTATCAGCCTTATATATAGAATATATATAATGATTCTTTTCAAAATCCACAGAAACCAGCTTCCTCTTGCCTTGCCACAGCTGGGGGTGGGAAGGGTTTTCTGCTGTATTACCAACTTCCCACAATGAACAAGTCACTTTAAAAAGATAGTTATTCAGTCCTTTCCTGTTTGAGAGTTTAAAAAGGCCATAAAGATGCACAAACCTTTCAGTTCATGAAAAATTTCCACTGGATGAAGAGGACACATTTATTCATTGCACAAAAATATGCTGCTCTGCACATCAGTACAGCACTGCCAAGGTGGATGAGATCAGCTCTCCTCCTCTACAAGCTGAGGTGGAGGGAGTGGTGCTGCAGGAGGAGCACAAATCCAGCTTCAGAACAACACTGGTGCTTCTCCATCTGATTAGGAGGCACCACAAGGGAAGTGTGTGGAGGGTGTAATCAGGAGGAACCAGCAACAGAAACCCTGCCCAGGCATGCAGGGGTGAACAGTCAAAACTCAGTTGGACTAAGGATGGAAACTGGTGAGGGATGGGAGGAGCTAAAAGAAGAGCCAAGGATATCATGGGGAATTTAGTGACTCTGGAGATGAAACAGAATGATGAGCTCAGAAATTCTTTTGCAATTCCATTGGTGTAAAAGCAGCATGAATGAGTTCTCTTTTGATTTACACTGGTTTGAAGACAATGTCATGCTTGCTGCCAACAGAAAGGTTACTCTGGATTGCCATATGCATGAGAAAAAGCCAAATCTGGCCTGGTTCCACAGGAATAAACTTCTATACAATGGTGGAAAAGAATGGGGAAGAAATTCCAGAACAATCTGCAGTCCTCATTAGACAAATTTAATCCCAAGATTGCAGAAGATATCAATTAGAAAATGAGAAAGACAGATCTGCACAACTAGAAATCAGAATTACCTTTTTTCCTCTTGACATACAAAGCAGACCCTGAGTTTTCATCTACCAAAAGATTTTTGGGGAGAAGTTTTTACCACTCCCCACCTGCAGAGCTTTGTGGTGTTTCCAAGCCAAACACTGCTTCTGATTTAAATGGATAACAAGCAGTGCCACAGATTCCCAAAGCCAAATAAAACACTAAAGCCACCTTAAATTGTAAGCTCCTGATTCATCAACTTAGAAACATTATCTAGACATAATAAAGGAATTGCTTAATTAAAATGGATGGGGTGTGACTTGGGTTTGCAGGAAAATTATGAGTGAACAGCTGGAATGGCTTCAGCTGCTCACCTCACCTTTCTTCCAGGGGCTGTGGTCACTTCTGCAGGAGTGGCTAAATGGAATGTGCATTCTTTTGGGAGCACTGGGCTTTACAAGCCCCAGCATATTAGTGGAAACTGCAGCTAGCAGCAAGCTCTGGGAGAGCAGCAGGGTAAAGAGCTGACAGCAGCAACCAGTGGCCCAGATCATTCTTAGAAAAATAGGTCAGAGCCTTCATGAGCACACAAGCAAGTACTCTGCAGAATCAGCCTCAGTGACCATCAAATAGTTCAGCAAATGACCCTGGAAATTTGGAAAGAGGAGTTAGTTATCACCTTTATCCATCCAAATTTCTTTCCTGCTTACTGACAAACCAGCAAGTGGCCAGCAGTTGAATTTTTGGAAATAAATCTATTGTGTATGAAAGAATTGCTTTTAATTATACACATCCAGGTAGATATCTATATACATTCTGCAAGAATCCACAAGGCAGCAGAGCTAGGTTAATTTACCACTGCAACTGGTTTAGAATGCAGCACATGCTACAGTGCAACACAGAACTGACCAAAGCACAGACATTCCTCTCCAGCCTCCAGCTATTACAAGCTGCCAAATTCAGAGGTTGACAGCTGGGTAGGCAGCCTGTGATGCCAAAGGTAAAACAAGAATTGGTTTGATTTTCCATAGGATCAGATTATTTTTCACTCTTAGGGTCTCAAATATAGAATAAAATAAAAAAAAAAAAAAAAAAAAGAAAAGAAAAGAAAT
>JAOEGS010022988.1:0-22564 GCA_025447755.1 Corythornis vintsioides
AAAAAAAAAAAAAACTAAAAAAAAACACTAAAAAAAAAAGCAGCTTTTATTACAAATACATATCTGTCTAATGGATAAAAATCTATCCCAGAAGACTCACCCTGAGCATTTGAAGGGGTCCCTGGTACTGCCAGTGACATTTCTCATCACCTAGCTCACGTTATGTTACAGCAGCGTGAGGCCATCTGAAGGAAAACGAGCAGCTCTGAAGTTGTGTTTGCCAAAGGATTTCCTGCTGTGGCCTCCCTGCTGAGGCTCAGATTCAAGGGGCAAGGAGCTGACCCTCTCGGGATGCCCGTTCACAAGGATCCAGAGCAGGAGCCCAGCAGCAGAGGGATGATGCACTGGCTGCTGTGCCACCCCCAGTCCCGGGTGATGCTCATCCCTAATGCCAAAGGGCCATTTTCTACCTCCTAATGTTTTTCACATTTGGAACGTGGTCTTTTTTTTTTCTAATCACATTTCAGTTTTTAGAAACACATCACTATTTTTGTGTTGCAACTAGAGTCTGTGCTTAGCTGTTTGTTTCTCTTCTTTCCTGTCCACAGATGTCTGTCCTTCCCCTCCATTCTTATCTAAGACAAGCAGCTTCAGGTTACACAAGCTGTACCTTGCAAAAGCATGGTCTGGAAAATTAATTCTTGAAAGGATTAATACTTCTTTTCCCTCCCATCACAAATACGTTTCTGCTTCTGGAGACAGGTTTCCCTTTGCAAACAGAAGGGGCACTGCCTGCTCTGGCATACAGGAGCATTTCTTTTCTGTGCAAAAGGAAATCTTCACACAACCCAGCACAGGAATAATTCTAATCTCCAAAGTAATATGGTCTGTCATATTGATGTAGCTGAAATCTCAGAAAGTAAACAAAATAATTTCTCTAAAAAATAATAATAATAATAATAAAAAAAAAAGCAGCACCTTCTGCAGGCATTGTCACATTTCCAGGGAGAGGTTTTTTTTCCAGTCTCTAGTCTTCACAATACCAGCCTAGCTATTTGATAAAGGAAACTTCTAATTTTCATTTTGACTAATTTTTAAATGCTATTCCCTTACACTTTGCACAGAGTTGAACTTGCAGGCAAAGGCCTATCCTCAAAATGCAGTTCTATGAACTAGGGGGAGAAAACCACTCCTTGCCTACCTTTCAATTTATGGTGCAGTGAAATGGAAACCCTTCCAAAAACAGCTCCATGCTTCTTCTTGAAGGGGCTCATCTGCTAGTCCATACCAGCATCCTACTGTGTGCAAGAAACAGTGATTTGCTTCTTGAGGAATGAGATAAATTCCCTCTCCTCTAATATTTTCAAAGGTTTCTTCCCTACTAGTCTGTTACAGACATGCTCCTCTGCTTCTTGATTGCCCAGACCAGGGCCACAGAAAAAAAAAAATCAATCCAGATATTTGGATTACTTTCAAGAGAAACCAACTTTTCACTATGCAATGGCAGGGAAAAATGGACAAACCTTTCCACTTCTTATTTTCAGAAAGCTGTGGTCTTTTGGCCTCCACAGCACTAGACTGAATTATCTTTATAGTTATGGACTCTGCTATCAAAGAAGCTTCAACTTTTCAGCCCCAAGACCACATTCACTCATTCTCAGTGCATTCAAACACAGAGTGGCCCATACCACAAAATAATACAGGGTAAGAAATAAAACAGTGAGGAGAATGTGAAGTGAGAGGAGTGAGAGAAGACAGAGGCAAGATAGGAGAGTAAGATGAAATAAAGCTAACAGAAAGAAAAACATTACAATAATGAATAGAAAGAAGACTTTTAGATCTGGAGTATAAGACAAACTTTGACATTCTGTGTCATGTGCAACCACAAATCTTATTATACAAAGCTATTTTCACAGGGTGATGCTGAGCTGGATATTTCACTAGTACCATATTCTACTCTAAAGGCCCAGTTATTCAGGGACTGAGACATGCATTTCATATATAGGAAGCAGATAAAATGGGAAAGCTGTAAATCCATGTATAAAAAGACATGAACTGACTTTGCTGAAGTTGGCGAGTATATTACCTAAAGAAAAGTTACATAACTTCACCATTGCTCAAATAAACAAGCAAATAGCAAAGCTGGCTACAGTTTGCTAAGGCAGGATCACTTCTATTTATAAATTCCATAAAGGAAATGTAAATCTTTTGATGTCCTTTCTCCCGTTACTTTAGGGGGCTTTTTAAACAAAAAATAGAACATGATACTTGAACTGTCCCACTTTAAAAGTTGGAGCTATATAGCACATCTCCCCATACTGACTACTCTCCAAAGTAAAAATTTGCAGTATCTCTCAATAATTGAAGCAAAGAGAAGAGGATTTAAGCTTTGATAATGACTGGCAAATTTCAAATAGTTTGGATAAGCAACCCCCTTAAGTTCAAAATGAATATTCAGGTTTTGCTCCGCAGCATGGTCTGCAAATTGAGGATAGAAATCTCAGATGATAGCAATCTCAGATCTCCTCCAACTTCCTCCGCATGCCCTAGTTCTGTCTAAGCAGGAAATAACACAAAAACACCAACATACTTAGTTATGAAATGCAGAGATGTCTGAATATTCAAAAATGGAAAATATTGTTAAAATCACAAAGTTGCAAACACTCTACCTTCATATTGTGCCCATTTCTAGTCCACCTTCATTTCTTATCTAGTTGGTCCTTTGTAACTCCTGAAATGGGCAGTGAGCCACCTGCAGGAGTTTCCACTGGTGACTCATTGCTACCTTTAGGAGAAAATCCTCCCCATGCCCACATCCACTGGTGGCCTTGTAGAAAGAGTGAGGATAGTGCAAATCAAGGACAATGCTCAATCAAGTTCCACATCTCTCCAGGGGTCAAGCACTTGCCTTGCAGACAGGTTACTTCTCCCCTGCCTGATGGCACAGGGACGCTGCTACTGCTGGGTAGGCAAGGGCCAAGCTGGCAGGCATGGGAGCCAGGGCCACACAGCAGATTTCCATCTCAGCTACACTATCACAACTGAGCTAGAGGCAATACAACTGCACTGGTGTTGCCAAAAACCAGAAAGCAACTGTGGGTGTGAAGCAGGACGATTTGGTGGCAGAGAAAACACCCAGATAAAAACAGCACAGCAGGGCACAGAGCTCATGACTGACTTCCACCCCATGGTGGCTGTCACAAATGCCACCCCTCCAGCAGGAATCACCCTGTGTTGCTGAAAAAGGTCTGCCTTCCAAACAAGACTATGGGCAACTCTAACATTTTCCCTAAATTTATTCACTAAACTTGCTAAATCTCTGTAAATTATCATCATTTATTCAAATCAAATTGAAAACACTTAGCCAAACACAATACAACAATCCCAGGAAACATCACTGTGTTAACTTTAACCTTAGAAGGCTTCCACCACATATCACCTCCAAGGACAAGCACTTTGGCAGAGGGAGAAAGCACCCAGCTGCCATCAAAGTTAAAGATTTGTTTTTGCTCACATAGTTATGACTTACACATTTCACAAAATCAACAAACAATTTACGCTATTTCAGATATGGATCTTTTCCATCTCAATGGGACTTAATTCCTTCAAGCTGAAAAAGAAAACCCCCCAAAAACCATGAATAACTAAGGTGACATTATACAAAGCATAGCCTAAGGCTGCCAATATTCTTCTGTGCATTGAAGGAAAGCCTGCATTACTGAGCTAGCCCAAACGCCACTGCCAGGAGAAACCTCTCCTCCTCCTGTGCTGCCATGAAGAGGATTACATTACACAGCACTGCACTAAGCCCATTTATTCCATTCTATTTTTTTTTAAGTGAGGCTATAAAAATAATCAGCTCAACTACTCATACTAATCATAGAAATATTAATGCGAGACAGTAACTACTCTCTTGCTGTGAGATTTTCTTCTCTGTGCTAAATATGAGAGCCATAAAATTTACGCTTCCCATAAGCTGCAAGAAATGGTGTTTTACTGCAGAAAGCTAACATCAAAAATAATTACTGCTATAAACATACAGCAAATTACAGTCACACTTGACACATGTCAAAGTTTTATGTGAAAAATTTAGCACGATGCCAGCTGCAGTATAGTTTTGCTTTTTTCAACACATTGTAAAAATCACTTTTACCAAAATGAAGTAGAAAAAAATGTTTGGAAATACAAACACTTTTTGCTTTAATAAAACTATCCACATAGTAAAACCAAACCAAATTAGGATAAGCATCTCCAAACAAGCGAAATTCTGCTTAAAAAACAATTTTGATGCAGGTTTTTTGTGAGACATTGGAAAATTGTGGGGTTTTCCACACTTCTGAATCCCAAACAGATTAATTTCTTAGTTTACAAGAATATCAACATACTACCTTTACCAATAGTATCTTAAAGATCTTCCCAGCATCAATTTTGATTGGGAAGAGAAACCACTTTTATTACAAAATCCACTCCCCGTAGGCACTATGTCATATGCAATTTTTTCATGAGTCAAGAGAAATTCATCGAAAAATTAGTCAGGTGTTTTGTCCCACTGTGCTTTGTATTTGGAAGTTACTTAAACTTCCACCTTACAGATTCTGAAGATCAATTTGTAATTATTTATTTTCATGCTAATGTTACCCTTTACGTACAAATCCTCCTATGTGTGAGGCAGCGATTGTATTTCCTCTCAGTTTTCTTTTTTACAGTCAGACAAAGCAAGAATTTTAATTTCCCCTCATAAAACAGTTTCTCTGTTCCCCAAGGTGTTTTAGAAAACTGCATTGGCACATAATCCAGTTTGAATTTACTTTCTTAAGTACATATGATCACATTGGCACACATTCCTCTGTGTTCTATTTCACATTTACTTTATACAAAACAGCATTAAAGCTTCCTTGCACTGGAAACGTACTTCCTAACACTGCCAGATGTTGGATGATCCACACTACAATAAAATCTGCCCATTTTCCACAATCTATCACTCCGATGCCTCAATTTTCTTGTGATGAGCACACCAGTGTCTGTTCAGTGTCTCCCCATGACCCTGGCACAAGCTCCCAAGTGCACAACCCTCCTGCCTTTAGCATAATCCTTCTGATAACTTGTGTCATCAAGATATTTGTTTTTTCAGTATTTTTGCTTTTGTTGTATAAGGGAAACATTATATAAGATTGATCCCATAGTCAGTCCTAAGGAATACCTTTGGTGACCTCCAATCTGCCCTCCAGCTCCAATTTTGCCTCTAGTTATTTTTTTCATCCTCTTTCCTCTACTACAACTCATTCTTAATTCCATGTTAACAAAACTCTACACAGCAGACAACAAACACAGTATTTTGCTCAAGTCCATATGGTTTTGATATATGATTATTTATTTTATTTAAAGAATTAGCTTCTTTCCAGTTAGCATCTTTTCAATTAAAGATATAAGCTTAGTCAGACGTGATCTTCTTGTGGAGATCCTACATCGTATTTTGACTAATTATTGTGGCTGGTGTCATTTCCTTATTTTTTCATTAGAACATTTTCATAAAAGACTTTGCTTATTGTTGAGATCATACTAATGCTCTTTAACTGAATAATTATTTTTTTTTTCCAATATAAGTACTGTTTTTAATTTCCCCCCCACCCCAAGTAATACCAATTCCTGATGTGATATATTTATTAAAAGTACTTGCCCTTGAAATTGCAATTATAGTATAAATGCTCTTGGATGTGGATTATATGGTCTCTTCTGATTTAAACAATTACATAATTTAAGTTGTGCTTCCCCCTGGAGGTGAGAATTTCCTTTTCTGCATAATCATTCTTATTAGCTACCCTGCACTTATCCCAGGTTTAATAGCATCATTGAAATATGAGGAATGTTACCTATTACATCTCAAACCTATCCATCTTTGTCACTACTAATGTCAAAACTTTCATCTTTTTACTTTGACTGCACTTCCATTTTTCTTTTTATAATTAAAAAAAAAGTTAAAACTTACTTAGGTAGATACTTATAAATTTAGAATTCAGTCCCATATTTTGTGATTTTTAAGGTATGGTTCTCCAAATTGGTCAAATCTTTTTCCTTTCCTTGAAGACTCCTTGCTTATGCTTAATTTTTTAGAATGATTATTTATCCAATGAACTATGAGGAATTTTTTTACAATATATATCAATCATATATTTACATTAATTACAGCAGTTCTTTGAACCTTTGGTTCATGCCTGCATTACACAGTAGTTCCTGCACTTTTTGTCCCAGATTAACCAACTAGTGTCTGCATCTTCTCAAACATTTATGCTTGTTCTTTGTTGTTGTGGAGCTTGTTGTTGTTATTATTTTCCCTTTATTTTGCTTTTATTCCAGAAGATTCTTTTTGTCCCATCTTCCCTTTCTCAAAGCTTTACATCTTTAGTGTGTACAGACACCCTACCAAAGCTACTGCCCAAAACAAGTCTTCCTGGACACATCGGCATGTTTTGTCTGTCACCCCTTTTCCCTTTGGCATAGATACCCCTCAGGTTTTCATGCTCCTGCCTGGATCCTTATAGTGATGCACCAAGAGTTCCAAAACTGACACTGACCTCACTCAAACTCCCAGCCAGATGAGATGAGATCCTTTCACTAATTATATCTTCACATTGCATGTTTTACCAACAGTGGGACTTGGTTTTTCTTGCTAGCTAACATCATAATATTGCTCCTTTGTCCACTTCAGTAGTCACATTTATCCAATTTTAATTTCCCATGCCTTCAAAGCTTGCACAGGCATCACATGGGTCTCTCTTGCACTTTCTCCTGTATCCCATTTCCTCAGTTTAAAACTGTTGTCATCAATCCCATAAGATGAGGAAGCTGCATATTGTCTACCCCCTGACAATAACCTTATTTTGTTAATGACATCTAAGAGTGAAACATCCCAAAATGTTCTTCATTGCACAGTTAATTTCACAACCTTTTCGTGCCTTCATGCTCCTTCTCTAGAAGCTGACAGATATACTGGAGATCATCTCAGCTCTCACCTCTGCTACTCCCTATCTTCTTACTGTCACTCTTGATCTGCTCCAGAACAGAAGCCTCACAAAGTCATTAATCATTCAAAATAGCATTTGTAAAAGATTTTTCCCATTCTTCTTTGGCTTCTTTTCAGATTCAGGTATCTCATATCCTTGCAAGCAGCAAACCTTTTGCTCTCCAGATCCCCTTTGGCATCCCCATCTGTACTCTGCAGGTAATCCATAATGATCACAGTCTAAACCAAATGTGCTTTAATTTGTATTAGACATCCATCTGACATGCAGGAACTCAGCTGGATACCTGTACTCACATTTAAATTTTATTTCCTTATGAAATTTAATGCACTCAAAATGCTGGCAACAGGAGAGAGCAACACTGAATAATTTTATGACAATGAGTCAATTAATATACAGTAACTATGAAAATTTTAATGCACTAACAATACCATCACAACAAATGCACAACCCAGTCAAAATTCCTATCTTCTCTTTTTTTTTCCCATCAAAAAGTCTCCAAGTCCAATTACAATAATTTATCAGCACTATCATAAAGTAACCCAGATCTCAAACTATCCTTTCAATATAGTTTAGACTTTATCAGATATTAATTAGCTGTATGATCTCAAAGCCTTTTTTCATCTGTTGTTTCACCAAAACCTTAAGAATTCTTGCTTCCTACTACAGTTATTCTCTTAGGAGTCCTAGATTTTTCCTTCCTTTTCTATTTAGAAAAGTTCTCAAACAATTATGTAAAACTTTTCAGCAAAATTATCTATTACTCCATCACCCCAAACCATCCAGGTCTTATTACACTTGTAAGTGTATGCTAGTGCCACATGCTCCAGGTTCCTCAAACTGGGGCTAAGTAAGAAAATAAAAACTACCTGATTCTCATTTTACCTTTGCTGACACAGTTACATATTCTACTATTCACCGTCCATAATAAAACTTGCAGATTTCCAAGCAGTTTTGATCAATTGAACTAAAAATACAATTTCTTGCATCTGCCCAGGCTGGTATGTCCTACAAACAATGGTTTCAGCATAAACACTGACTATGTTAAAATACGTTCTCTATTTAAGTATGTCAACAAAACCCATGTTATACCAATGAATGCAGACAGAGCAGTAGAAAACTACAAAGCAGTGGAATTTTTGAGTGAGAAATTTCTTCTTGCTAAATGCATAGTCAAGATCCAAGTACAACCTCCCAGTGAATGCAGCCATGCATTTTCCAGCTTAGCTTTGATACAGTGCTAAGAACTTCCTGTGATTCAACCTGAACCTTAAAGTATCTGGTGGTTTTCTTCAAGCTTAAATCTTCTACGCTGTGTGATTATATCAGATATCAGATACCTTGCAATTCTACTACTTAACTGCTTTTTTATTGTTTTTAAAGTAAGCTTCTGGATATCAGGTATGAAGTACGTGGGTGGTACTCTCAAGTAGGAATACCAAAACCTCAAAATCAGAGAGCAAATAATGTAGAACCCAATCCATACACATTTAAAAAGAAGCTATAATTCTTAAGTAGCTTATTAATTTTGGTGTCTCTAATGAGTAGCTTTAGAATGTTTTATGTTGTCCCACACTTGTGTACTAGCTATATTTGTACAGTGCTGGAACTGCTAAATTTTCCTGTGAAATACATCTTAACGGTTCA
The DNA here is from genome assembly GCA_025447755.1 of Corythornis vintsioides. Lineage (NCBI taxonomy): Eukaryota > Metazoa > Chordata > Aves > Coraciiformes > Alcedinidae > Corythornis > Corythornis vintsioides. Next base: position 8,607 of record JAOEGS010022988.1, read on the forward strand.
TTGTTTCATAGATTATGCTAACATAAGTTTAAACTGAATTTAACCCCACCCTGATTCAATTCCCAGATTATTTATACCTTACTAAAGATGATTCATTCCACACTCAGCATCAGACCCTTGAGTCTCTCAAGAATCAGAAGGAAAACAGCTCCCATTGCATAGATGAGGAGTTAAGTTTGGATCTATCACAAACTACTCACCTGGGAACCATAATGAGGGCCACCCTTCAACTCACATTTCAAAAAGGATTCCCTATTCCTTTAAACATCTTTTTTTTTATTATTCTTCTAAACACAAGTCCACAGACAATGTTTAACATTGATTTTATTCTTGGGAGGTTTAATGCTTCATCTGGATCCAAAAACCACTGAAGTGCCATAAGTGCCCACAGCAGCACCTCACGTATTTTATAGCTTCAGAACATCAGCTTTAATGGAAACAGTCCAGCTCATCAGCTCCTCTTCCAGACACCCTGACACCTCACATCCCAGCTTCACAGCAGCCTCCTCCTTATACACACTAAGATCAAACAAAAATATTCTTTCAGCAAATCCTTGTAGCTCCCACCCTTCATTTTCGTTTGAACTTTTGAGTGGGAGAGGATAAAGCCAACCCATACAAGAAAGCAGTCTTCAGAGTGTACATTTCTCTAGTGCTCTGCTCCAATCCAAGGAGCAGCTTTGAAAGCAAAGATACTGCTTTCCTCGCTGTCCCTGGGAACACCACTTCATCTTTGGATGGAAGTGCCACTGGGAGTCCAGAAGACATATAGCAGATAGTCAATGTGCTTATGTGGCCTACATGACTTTCTCATTGAAGGGAATTTATATTTTTGCTTATAAGTAAAGCTGCCTTTTACCTTCCCAGGCAAAACTCTATTCTCAGTTTGCTTGCCATGAAGTCCTATATTTACAGTGATGTTTGACAGGCACTAAACAGAAGTTGAACTTCATTTAATGAGTTACAATTTTTGCTGTGCTATTTTGCTATTATCAGACTGGAGGTGGCCAGGGAGATGCCCTCCATAATGCCTTCTCAGGGTAGCAGAGATTTGCAATGAGAAGACTTAAGGAACCAGAAGAGCTGTCTTTAGATGCCTTTAGCTGAATTGTCCAGATACAGCATTTATAAGGTCAGCTTGTACCAGACTGAAAACACCAGAACTTCAGCATAGTGGGGCAGAACAATCTCCTTCCAGATATCTATTTATTTTGAAGTCAGTATTACAAGACTCATTAAGTGGACTCAGGAAGATCAAATACCCATGTTATTCAGCTGAAGCAGTTTTTTTTTTAAAGATGAGAACAACATTTTCCAGGATGCCTCACAGGATGTGATTCCTCTAACAAACAGTATGTCTGGATACTTTTCTTTATAAACTGCCAGAACAGCTGAAAAAGTTTTCTTTGGAGTCAAAAGTATTGCAAAGAGGGCGAAAGAAATAACAGAAGCTTTAAAAGGCAATATTCACATTATCCTATTAAGAGGAAATCTTTCGTAACACACAGCCATACCACTAGCTTAACCAAGCTGCAACTTAAGAAAAATTATGTTAGAGACATCATTTATGTTAGCAAATATACCCTGAACCAGAGTGTGTTCTTTTACTGTGACACTTTGAGCACACTGACATGTTGCTGGTCAATGGTACTTCTATGGTTACGTACCCACCTGCCAGACAGCCACATTCAATTAAGCACACACAAAACAGACACATCCAACTAGTGTCCTCAGCCTTGCAGCTCATCAATTGCCCAAAGGAGACTGGCAAGCCGGCCAGGCTGCAAACATAACCCACTACTGCTCAGGGCACACAATGCAGGAACAAGCCCTCGCACCCCTCAGCTGCTGGAAAGGGTGTGTGCAGCCATCAGAAGGTATCTGGGTGAGGAAACTTGCTCCCCATCTCCTACCTCAGAAGAGGGCTGAAATGATGCTAATTACACAGAGCAACTGGGTGCTCAGGCTGTCTGCTACTGACAAATGAAGGGTACCCCAGCTCTTATGGCTAGATGGAGGTGAGAGCAAAAGCAGATAGATTAATAAGTAATTGCATTACTCCTGCTGTAGATTTTTCGGGGGTTTTTTTTGTTTTTTTTTTGTTTTTTTAAGGCTAGGAGAAAGCATAATTCTTGTTCACTACCAAAGCCTAAAGACTCTGTGCTGCCTGTATACTGCATTAAAAAACCCAACAAACTATTGGCTAGTGAACAGCTTGAGTAACCATTTAAATTAGCCACTGCAAATCACACTTCCCCTCCTTATAGTTGGTTGCCCCACCTCATCAAGACACATGAAAAACACTGAAATCCACTTACCTATGACTATTGGCTCTGACCCCTTAACAGAACTGCTGAATATGCAGGACTTCGGGTTAGTAAAATTGTCTGATACTTAATGTTTATGGGAACTTTTTGTACCATTGCAGATAGAATGTAATTCACATTGCATCATCCAAACCCAATATTTTCTTTGGTTGTTTCGCCTTTTTTGCTCTTTTTGAAACCGAGAAGGCCTCTGACAGTTTCATAGCACTCCCCTTCTGAAAAAAATGTATAAATAAAACATATAATTTATACATATAAATGTATAAATCTTGCTTTACCTTTCCCTAGCTACCAGGCTCCTAAGAGACTTAAACACGCTTCTGATTTTACAAGGCTTGTCTGTGCTAAAAAGTCACCTAATATAATAAATGGCAAGGACGCTTATTTTCTTTACTTCAAGTCTGTTTTAAGTCCAGTTGCAGTGAGCTGAGAAAAGTCCAGGGCTCAGACATACTTCTTTCAAACCTTGGAAAAAGTGAACATTAATTTTTTTCTCACATAATTCAGAAAATTAAACTGATATAGTTAGAACCAATTTTGATGGTACTGAATGTATTCTTTAGGATACCACAAAGGACTAAAAATGTATTTGCATCAATATCTGTGGTAACCTAGAAGATATCATACACAGTGTTTTTATCATCTTCAACACAAGTGTTATGAGACAGTTATTTTTTCCATTGAAATTATCAGTATTGATGTCTATTTGTATATCAACTTTCAAAATTTCTGAACAGCTAACAAAGTCTTGAAGTGTTTTTAACCATATACCAGCATGGTGAAAAGAAGACAGATTTTTCCATCAATTCTGACTCAGTCAGAATTCAGCTTTTAAATGTGTCTTAGAACACACCTCATCCCTTTCCTTTACAGTCTTTCACTTACCACCTGATCTTTACTACTGCTGAAGTCCTGATCCCTCTAAAGACACCCTAGCACCTGGCTCAGGTGAGGGAGTCTTCATTGTTCTGTCCACACAGGTTGTGTTTGTATTTTCACATAGTGAAGCACACATATTTCAAACATTTTTTGACCAGTGATCCTCAGACCAGACAAAGAGCCAAACTGCAATTCCAGCAGCCTGCCCCTTCTACCTTCATCACATATCTTCATGGAAACTACAGCAAACATAGAAATGCAAGGTGATTCAAATTCTAACCTGCTTTAAAAGTCATCTAAGCAAGCATACAAATGAAAACCAGAAACAAATTTACTCAAAACCTTTTCAGAGGGTTAAGAAACTCTCTTTAACAGTCCTGTCACAATCTACAAGATCTCTCAGCTTGTATATTAGCTTCTCTAATGATGCAAGAATATCTAGTCCCATCAGCTGGTTGAATTTCCTTACTGCTATGATACACGATGTGCCTCCAGAAGAGATAAGGACACTTGAGCAAACTTCCTCTCATATCTCTCCAGAACAGTATCTCTGAAACTACTGAATGCTTAAGCTCATTGGCAACACATCCTATCAGCCCCATTTCAAAATGATCATTATATGCTGGGTTTGGCTTTCAAATATGTAGTGTGACAAGGTTTCTGCTTGAGAGATGACATTTTATCAGAATTATTACATATAATAAATATATATATTATACAGGATGTAAAGATAGGAGTTGTTACATGCCACAGAGCAGCACAGAGCAGCTCCAACTGTCATGGATATGGCTTAAATCAATGTACTGATAAGCATTACATAACTTTTTGAGGAAGATAAAAGACCAACTGGTGTTGGGACTGCATGCAGAGATCAAGAATGAAAATTCAAGCTGCACCTGCTAGATACTACCAATACATCCACAAAGGTCTTGAAGAATCTCTACCCTGTCATCTGCAATAAGACTTATGCTTATGGACAGAAAAGAGGCTAATGAAATTCACATTGGCGCTTTTGGTTGTAACTTACCATTTGACATTTACCTCTTGTGCTGTTACTGAGAGGAAAATACAGGAATAGTTATTTAACTACTACAGTAGTTCACCTCTATGGATCTCCAAGGGGCAGTGGCAATGGAGCGATGTTCTGTATCACACACCAGGGAAGCAGACTGGAGCTTCCAACATTTTCTTCCATCAAGATTTTAGCTTTGCACTGGTGGAAAGTCCCCTCCTTTGACAAAGGATTATTACCTGCACTTTCAGCTGACTAAAAACAATGCAGTCCATTCCGACTTCTTGAAAAATTATAGTTTTCACGCAAGACTGAACAGGCATTAACTAGATAAAGAAGATTGGCTACCAGGCATCAATTTTATCTCTGGATGCATAATATAGGTTTAGCACAAGTAAAAGGAGATCAATGCTATTACTACTGGCTCCCAACCCCAGAAACAGGAGAAAGCTAAATGAAGCTCCTACATAATTTCAGGGTTTTTCTGAAGTTGTGTGGAGATATCTTTTCATGTCAGTAGACTGATTTGCCCAAAAGCTCCAGCTTTCCCCCACACCAAGCCCCTTGTCCAACTGTGGACGATGGATACCATCACAGAATGCAGAGCTGTGAGCTGCAGGGCACTGCAAATACCACTGAGGTCAAGGCTGGCATTCAAAGTGATGCTTCAACTATCCAAGCTTGAAGAATGGGAAGCATAATGATTTGATCTGAGATCAATTAAGAACGTTAGAATTTGGCACAGAGCTAAACCACATCACACTGTGTACTGTGTGCACTATGACAATGGGAAACACAGGAAGGTGGCAGATCAGCCTCAGTTAATAACAATTAGTGTGGTCAGCACGAAGAGCAGTTTGCATAATGAGATGTGCAGGGCTGGAAAATGTCCAAGTTTAACATGTGAATTTACATGGCTAGTGCATTAAATGAATGCATGATTGTTACACTGCCTGGAATGTCTAGCATGGCACGTGGTGATTTATCATACAATCATGGATTCATTGAAAAAACTATGTCACAAAATAACTGATAGGGCAACACAAGGCTTGTTGTGTTGGAAAAGTTTTTAGGGGTGGCTAGATTTTGGTCTCAAACTGTTGGATTAACTTAAACCCCTTTAGGTGCTATTTGATAACCCACACCAGAGCTATGTTCTGTATTTATCCTCTGCCCTAATGAAATTGAGATTTGAAAGAGGGACAGGTCCTAATCACCGGGCACTGGCAAACACATGGAACAGGGGAGAGGGAGCATCTCCAGCCAGACAGAATATCATTGCCAAAAGATAAATCTGCAGCCCTAAAAGGAGGCGATGCATGTTCCAGGTCCTAACTGCCAACACAGGCTCTGCAAGGTTGTGGCCAAGATGCAGCCAGGCAGGACAGCTCTTTCTGAAGCTTGTGTGGTAGCCAGGCAGTGCTGCACCTCACACAGCAGGGCTGCAGTTACACCTTCTCTGGCTAAACCTCCTTTCCCGTGTCTTCCAACAAATGGTGCCTAAGAAAACTGATTTCAAAAAATGGAATTATCTCACATCTAGATGCTGTGGATAAATAGAAAATGTTTTGGAAGACAAAAGGCTGAGGAGGTCTCTCTCCAAAGTTTCACTGCCCAGGAAGTGAACACTGTCCCGTTCACAAACTCCCAAGTATCAGATGCACTGGCCTCAAAGTATCAGGTAAATGGTGCCAAAACCAGGACAGGAGCACAGCCTATGTCAGCAGGAGATGGCTATCACAAAATACACATTCCCCAGTAAGAGTACAACTTCATCTGTTTTCAAATATCTAGATATTTATATCCTGGATATTTCCAGCCAGCTACCTGTGCATTCCAGATGTTTTGATTTTCCATGTATTTGCAGCCATTTTTTTTTTAATTATTTTTTTTTAACAGCATTAATAACTTCTTTTTCCACAGAAAGAAAATAATGAAATCATGGCTGGGCCCAGGTGACTACTTATTGCATAATTGCCTTCATAATCAGAGGAAGGGCAAAGAAAAGATGGATCCATTACTCAATGGAAAAAGACAGTTTGTAGCAAATGGCATGAAGAAAGCAGAATTTTGAATGCCTTTCTCATTCCAGACTTCACTAAGAGGCTCAGCTGTGACTATACATCTTTTGTAATTAATACCAGCAACAAAATCTGAATAGAGAAGGAATGAAACCAGACAGTGTGCTGGGTCTCATGAATCTCATCCTAGTGCACTCCAAGAACTAACTGATGAAAATTTCTGTGTTCTTAATATTTTATATTATTTCATTCAGGATGGGTGAAATACTAGAAGATTTGAAAAGGGCCAATGCAGTGTCTACCCTTAAAATACAAGAAAAGATTAAGGAATTAAGATCAGCTAGGATGATGATCTTTCCAGGGCAGGGGAAAACCTTCAATATTCCTAGAAGATTTAAAAAATTAAGAACAGCAAAAATGTCTCTTGAAGTTAATCAGAAGCTTAAAATATTACCATGCCTTTGTGCAAAAAAACTACTTGTGCTAGGATTTACAAATATTTGTCTGCAAAAATGTAACATAATCCTTCCACTGCACTGAGTGATGGAGTACCAAGTCCAGTCTTGATAATCCAAAGAGATGTGATCCAACCTGCGAGACTCTGGGGGGTAGCAATGGAGCTCTTCAGGAGCTCAGTGATATTGATGTTTCCAGCAACATCACTGTTTGTGTGTGGATACTGAGACCTGTTTTAAACAAGAGACTTCCAAGTCTGCTGAGTTTCCTCAGAATCCAAATTCTGAGAAAGACCATACAAAGAAAAATCTGATTGTTTCAAATGGAATGCTCTGACTGATGGGGAATTGGCATCACCCTAAGAAACTGATCTGAAACCTTCTGACCCTGCCTGATACCAATTTTTAACAGCCATCCCCAGCTGTGGGGCTGCTTGTGAATCCCACCACACCACAAGGACCCTAAACTGAAACCTCTTCTACAATTTTCACATTGGTTTGCAAACCAGTGCAATAGGGCTTCAAATAATGCTGAGAATTTGGAGTAAAGAAAGTTCAATCAACCTCATCACCTAATTAGCATGCAAGAATTACAAAAGATAGCAACTGACTTTTGGTCTAGAAGTATACTGCAGTCCAGCCATCAAAAAAGAAAAGACACACAAGGATATATCAAGGACAAGGCATACTAAATACATGTGCATTGCTATTTTTTTTAATGCCATTTGTATGACATTCTTTCCACTTTCAAAAAAGAATATCTCAACTGTAGAACAATTCCTGTCTTGATATCACACAAATAAACTTAGTAAAACTAGACTCTCAGGTAACATTTTAATCTACAAGAATACCCACATCATTAAATTAAGGCATAAATTTGAAAGTCATGGTTTCAAATAAAAGCTTTAGCTTTTGTTTTTGAAATAGGAGACCACTCAAAAATTATACGTTATATTTATAGGGTTAGTTCTGGACAGAAAAAAAAAATAATTTGCAGAAACAACCAGACTTGAGGGGGGGTTGACAGTGGGGCTAAGTATTTCTGAGCCTTCCCATCAAAATTTTACAAAAATCAGTCCAGATTTCTATCATACTGTTTGACTGGCAACTATTGGAACCTTTAAGACTGAAATACTAAGGTTCCAAATCAGTCACAGCACTTAGGTATTGCACTACACTCTTAAGCCACTACAAATTTTGTATGTACATAAAGTTATATACTGCCATATGAAATACATACTTATGTCCTCCACATACAAAAGTGATATTAATAAGCAGCATTATGGAACAATCTTTTAAAGAGGAACATTTAAGTGCCTACAATCTGCACCACCTATTCATTTCCTTAATTAATTCTAAACTTCAAAACCTCTGAGTAATTTCAGAGTGATACAATTTAAAGAAGAAAAAAATTTTAAAACCCCTATACTTAAATTCCCCCAAAATTGTAGCCTCTCCCAAATTTCCTCATGTAGATGGTTTAAACTTTCCTTGAGTTTTGAGGGAACTGGTGGAGATTTTCCCTATCTCCATCTTATAGTAAAAGAAACAGAAGATCCTGAGCTTCCTAAGGTGATGGATGTATAGTGCCCACTTTCCAATCCTGCCAGGTCCCAGAGGAGGTCCCCTCCAACCCCTAATATCTGTGAATCTGTGAAGGGATTTCAAAGTAGATGTACTTTTGCCATCAAAAAATAGTTCTGTGATGCAACTACTGCAACTTGGTTTCCGTGCCTTTTAAAAATTATTTTCTTTTTTTCAGTGATTGACTGATGACTTTGTAAACTGCAGTATGCTTAGGTTGCAGCAGGCATTCAGCTCCAAAAAGTTTCCATCAGAATTCATGTAATCTCCTCCCTCTCTGTTGAACTGCCTGAGCTATGAGCTACAACTCCAGCTTGTCCCTGGGGTATGGCTTTCATGAGAGCTCACCCACACGTGAGCTCTCTGATGCGTAAGGAAAGTTGAGCACACATTGCAGCTTTTCCCTGAACACGATATTAATCAATCAGATCATCCTCCAACCAGTCAGCAATTTTCCACAAAATTACAGAAAAACAGACATGTAGTATTTGACAGGTACAGAGTATCCTATACAGCATGCAGTGTATACAGTATATCATAGAAATGAAGTATTTTTGAGACACTTACCTCTCCATCATAATTGCACAAATTCAGATAATGGGTAAAAAAGGTCAGTGATGAAGGAAATCCTGCCATGGCATTTTGACAAGACCAATTTTTGCAAGAAATCATGCTTTAAGAAAAGCTAAAGTGTATTTTGTGCTTGGGTCTGAGTCACGATCTCACAGCAAATAAGAAGAGAGCTGGGCCTATCATTCCTTACCTAAACAAATGTCCACATATGCAGTTTTCAATAACCATAACTTCAAGTTTATATCCTGCATAATCTTAACTGGAAGGAAGCATATTTGGCTGCCCTGTTCAGCCTCCAGGTGAAATGATACATCCACAGCCATAGAAATAGTTGTACATTGGTGATGAAAGAATGTCTACTGTCTCATACCTGATACCTGTTTACACAATGAAACTGTACATTCCAAGAGTTATTTTAATAATATTATTTTCCAGCTTGAAAAGTTTTTATCTAGATTTTTTCTGAATTTTGCTAATGGTTAATTTCTAATACTAATATCCTAAAATGGGATACTACATTCCTTGCTGATTTGCAAAGCTGTGTCTCAAGCTCAGAATTTTGAACAATTAACTGTACTGGTATGTAGACATCCAATACCAACCCTAGTTTCATTACAGCTTTTCTGTCTACTATATAAGACAGTAAAATTTATGATTTTTCATTTATTTTAAGATCTCAATAGCAACTCTGCATTTGAAAATTAAAAAAAAAAAATGACTGGCAGTAAGGAAGATGGCAAGCATTAAATCTTTGAGATAATGAACATTTGTGTATACAAGTACTTATAAGATCTGTCTTCTCTGTCTTGATGAATATTAAACAGTTGCAAAGGAAATAAAAATACTGTAGGCTACATACAAACATTCTTTGCTTTGCTATTCTTTTAATAATGAACTTCCTTGGAAGGCTTAGCCTCTAATCTTACATGTGTTCTGTATTTGTAGGCACATCTCTGTCAGGAAATGCTGTGAAATGGAAGTTCCTGACAGATAAAGTTCTTGGCCTTAAACATTCCATAGATGTTACTTGAATGTCAGAATAATTTCCAAATTTTGCACATGATTCAGTATCTCTTTATTTAAAAAAACAAACAAACAAACAAACAACATAACAAGCTTGGAGATAATTAATAATACATATGGATTATATAGTCACTGTTATATTGAGTCATTGACATTTTTTTGTGTCATAAACAAGAAAATGGGGAAAAGATAATTAATTCCACTTTTTATGGTGCTGTTACTGCTTGTTTTGCATGAAGAGCCCATAGATATGAATCCCACTATACCCCTAAAGTTCTTTGGCCCCTTTATAATAACTAGGGATAGGACAAACAAGTTTTGTCTAGTTTTGAGATACCAAGAGTTTTAGTCTAAAAGTATTAGCCTTGCATTCCAGTTACCACAGGCTGCAAAATAAAGTGTAGAGGAGAAACCAGGAAGGAAAATCTAATGGGAAAAAAAACAGGGTGAAAAATAAAGTGAAATGATGTGAAGCCAAATAATAAAGCAAATATCAAAACTCAATAAAATGGAACAGAGAAAGGAAATTGAAAAGACAGTCATTAGTGTATTTTCTGCTTTTCTTAGAGGAAAGTATGGGTGACAGAAATTCATAAAGCTTTCCTATCAGTAACAAATCCCAGAGGTGAAAAAATCCTATTTTAATTGATTCAGACTTGAACAAGAGAATGAAAAATTAAAGGTTTTCCTATGCCCATTTTTTCTTCAAACACAGCAAATTCTAAAATGATGTTAAGTTTGCAAAGACAGTCACTTGCCAGATGGGAAATGTCAAAACTCTCTGTCTCTGCTATTCTGCTTCCCACCCCAGGTACCGATGAGCTGTGCCCCTATCCCTGTTGTAGGCCAGCATCCCATTCTCCACACTCAAGCATTCTCAAATGCTTTGTCTTAATTATTCTGCATGTGGACTTGGGATTCAAATACCACATGTTTGTCAGATCTTGGTCTGAAGACCAAGCAACAGATTTTGCAGCCTGGGCCTCAGTATTCATTGTAACTGTATTAAAGTAGAGAATCATTTCTGAAATTCTATTTTTACAACAGTCCCTATAAAGTAAGAATCTTATCCTACACCTTCCTTCATTTTAAAGTGAGATGAGAAGCTGGCATCTTGAGAAATTATAGTCAAAGCTATTCATTAAATTCAGGTGCAGAGTAACAGATAAGTACAATATGACCTTTTTGAGTCCTTTGCGTTTGACAGAACTTCATGCAATAAAATCACAGCTGACATTGACTTCAGTTGCTGTTATGTGTGTTCAGCACTGCAAATCAAAACTCAAATTCTCAGACTTGCACACCCAAAAAGTAAAAACCAAATCCCCACAGCCAGCTGTGAAAGTTGAGGCAGTATGTCTGATACCACACACACCTCTGTGGCAGAGGCAGAGAGATGCAGTCCAATGGCTTCACCTATAAGAAGGACTTTTCTCTGTGACACAAGCTGGCACCTTCCTGTACAATCCAACTTACCAGTTAAGCACAAGTCATTCCATTCAGAATAAAGGGGAGGAATCTTGTAAAAAAAACAAAACAAAACAAACCCCAAACAATATATAATCACAATTAAAATGAGTCATCATGCTTTACAGTCCCATTAAAATTTTAACCACAATTTTGCATTTCCTATCTGTTAAGCACTGAGCTTTGCTGGATTGCTGTCTGTTGACACCATTCCTGCATGTTATCTCTTTGGTTTTAATTTAGAAGGATTTCAAAGAAACCAGAAATGCCATCATGTTGCTTATGGAAATATGAAAAGCTCAAGAGAACTAGTCAGTGGTCACAAGTTGATCTATTGTGCACAGAGCAGGATTTTAAGGGGTAACACACAAATAGGGCCACAGGGTTTTACTGACATTACATGACAATAAATGAAGGTGGGTCCAACAGATCCTCCTCTTCCATGTCAGGTTAAGGACTCTGCTCCCCACCTGACAGAGCCTCCTGTCCCCACTTTCTCATCCCAGCCCCTCCACTCATTCCTAAAATCCAATCCTCCTTAGCCATATTTTTGCTCAAAATCCCAGTCCACTTCCCTCTCAGCCTCCCCTCACCTATTTCAGCCATCACAGAGGGCCTGTATCTGCCCTCTGGCACCTCTCCCAGGGCACTATCTCAGCCTCATCCCCAGGGCACTACCCCATGGCTCCTAAACCCTTCAATGCTTCTCTTGGCTTCTGCCATATCTGCTTTGCCCTTCACCATCCAGCTCTGCACCTTCTCACAAAACATCTCCCAAACCACATTGCCAATGTTTGGACTCTACTGGGGGCCAGCCAGCCAGTCCCATTTTCAGAGAAAACTCACACACTGCACTTCTGTCACCCTTCCAATACTCTCCTTTCACAAGTATCAATATTTGTACTTCATCATCTCTTGTAAAAACAACTCACAGTAACATCTTGCCTAATGTACACAAATCATCCCAATGCAGAAAGCCAGTGCATAACGGGGATTAATTCATGCTCCAGAAAACAGTAAGTAAGCATAATGCTATAAATACTAAAAGCACATGCCAGGTTGCAGCTCTACTGATAGCCACTAGGTTTTTCTTTTAGAAAAATCTCACCTAAACCACTAAGCAGTGAGTGCAACCCTGGCTTTTAGATGCAAGGCATTCAATAGCCCCAAACCATTTAAATAAATTGAGTAAAAGCAGGCCTGGAGAGCTCCAGGAAAAACACATCCCTTAAAGGGACACACTTATTATTCCATAAATCCTACATAACTTTCTTTTCTCAAGTCACCAAATAAATGAGACAACACAAAGTGGACAAACTACTGTTCAAAAATCTTTAACTGCATTTTAAAAATACTGTTACAGAGATTTCTATGAAAGTTTTCAAAATTTAAAAGCCATACTAGCAAACATCACTTAGTACAGCATAAATATTGTGTTACCAAGGCAGAAAAAAAAAAAGTACATCTGCTTTTTTTAAAAAATAAAAATATAAAGGTTTTAACTCCTTGCATAAGTCACAAGATCAAAAATTAGTTTCCACATTACAATGCTAAATAAGCAAGATGTTCTATGTGTCAACCCAGAATTTTAAGCCCTCCCATCTCCAGTTTCTCTATTTGCTCTCTTCTGTCTTTAATAAAGTGCTTCAGACCCAGTTTCCTTTGTAGAAACAAACAGATCATCAATCTCCCTGAGTAAGATTAGGTGTCATCACTTCTTCCTTCTTTGTGAAATAATAAAAGTCACACTGCAGGGGAAAAAAAATGCTCTTTTAAACCTTATTAAGCCACGAATAAAAACTGTAACCTTGGATGCCATGTGTGTGAAATGAAGATACACAGTTTCAAGTTACAAAGGTCTAAGATACACACTTCTTTTTCCTATAGATTTAGGATGGAGGGAGAGCAATTTCTGTTCTGGATTGAAAGGATTCTGCTTTTAATTCATATTCAAATATAAAACCTATTAAAAGCTCAGTTAGAATATTACTGCTTTTATTTCCTAACGGAATGGCAACTTACCCTCATTTTTCACCATGCAGATTAAATGGCTACTTTTAAATGTGATTCTAAGGAATACTGTCACAAAAACAAAGTTAGAAAGAGGCAATGGCAATGTTCCTGCAGCCCATTGCTTAACAGATAAGTGAAAGTAGATGGTAATCTTATATTATCCTCCACATTTGTTTGCATTCTAAAAGCATCTAAGCCTTTCCAAATACACTTCATCTCTTTAGTTTTCATACAAGAAATCGACTCGCAGCTGCCTTGCTAGGACCCACAGACAGGAGTTTTACTTGCAAGGCTGAATGAGACTCTGTGCCTGCACTGATGTCTATTTTCTCACATTATTTAATCATTCTCACACTTGCTAATAATTTCAAATTATCATTTCAAATAAAGCCTCATGCTACAGGGTCACATTTAGACTGTAAAAAAAATGTGATTTACCACTTTGACAGCCCAACGTTTGTAGCTTGTATACAGCCCCAGCCACAAATGAACAACAAAAATGTTTTGAGTCCTTTTATTTTCAAAACAAATGCTTTATGTACTAGACTCTGTTATTCAGAAACAATAGACACACACACACACACACACACACACACACACACAC